>CAWUFW010004866.1:1285000-1449179 GCA_963921515.1 Calotriton arnoldi | reverse complement strand
GTCTCCACAGTACGATTTGGGCCATTTCCTGTTGCAGCCACTATGCCTACCCACACATGTGAGGTACCATTTTTATAGGAAGACCTGGAGGAATGCTAGCTGGTAGGAAATTTGTGTCTGCCCGGTGAACCCACAACTTTCCTAAACAGAAAAGTGAGGAAAATTTGATTTTTTTCAGCTAAAGTTGAGGTTTTCAGGGGATTCTGGGTAGGGAAATGTTGGGGGATCCACGCAAGCTAAACCTCCCTGGACTCCCCCAGGTGTCTAGTTTTCAGAAATGTGTGGGTTTGGTGGGTTTCCCTAGATGGCTGCCGACCCCGGGACCAAAAACGCAGAAGCCCCCTATCTATCAGAAAATGACCTGGGTTTGCAAGGGGGCCACCTGCGTTATTAGTCCCACGCTTGGCGGCCATCTGGGGAAAACTTTCAAACCCAGACAATTCTGAAAACTAGACACCCGGGGGAGTTCAGGGAGGTATGGCTTGCATGGATCCCCAAATGTTTTCCTACCCAGAATCCCCTGCAAACCTCAAATTTAGCTAAAAAGTTCAAATTTTTCCTACATTTTTGTGTGGGATCACCGCACCTGCAAAAATGTCCTAACACCCAGCTTTGTCCTTGGCCTCCCGATAAAAATTATACCTCACTTGTGTGGGTGTCTAATGCAGAATCGCATAAAAATGTATTTAAAAGAAATATATAGCGCTTTGAGTTTGCGTGCTATACCCTCTATCCTTATGTTTTTGGCCTTTCCCAGTCGCAGGCACTTTGCCCACCCACACAAGTGAGGTATCATTTTACTCAGGGGACTGAGAGGAATGCTGAGTGGTAGAATATTTGTGCCGGCGTGGTGATTCCAGCCAGAAATGTGAGGAAAATGTGATTTTTTTAGCTAAATTTGAGGTTTGCAGGGAATTATGGGTAGGAAAACATTTGGGTATCATTTTACTCGGAGACCAAGGGGAACGCTTGCTGGTAGGACATTTGTGCCGGCACAGTGACCCCACACAAAAATATGTGGAAAAAGTGATTTTTTTCAGCTAAATTTGAGGTTCACAGGGTATTCTGGGTAGGAAAACTTTGTGGGATCCACGCAAGCCATACCTCACTGGACTCCCCAGGGAATCTACTTTTCAGAAATGTATGGGTTTGGTAGGTATCCCTAGATGTCCTTGAGCCAGGGGCCAAAAAACCAGATGCCCCCTCCTGCAAAACCAGGTAGTTTTACGATAGGTAATTTTGTAGTCTCCACAGTACGATTTGGGCCATTTCCTATTGCAGCCACTATGCCTACCCACACAAGTGAGGTACCTTTTTTATCGGAAGACCTGGAGGAATGCTAGCTGGTAGGAAATTTGTGTCTGCCCGTTGAACCCACAACTTTCCTACACAGAAAAGTGAGGAAAAGTTTGATTTGTTTCAGCTAAAGTTGAGGTTTGCAGGGGATTCTGAGTAGGGAAACGTTGGGGGATCCACGCAAGCCATACCTCACTGGACTCCCCAGGGTGTCTGGTTTTCAGAAATGTGTGGGTTTGGTAGGTTTCCCTAGATGGCCGCCGAGCCCGGGGCCAAAAACCCAGGTGCCCCCTTTGCAAAACCAAGTCATTTTGTGACGGGTAATTTTGATGTCTCAACAATACGTTTTGGGCCCTTGCCTGTCATGGGTACTTGACCCACCCACAAGAGTGAGTTACCATTTTTATTGGGAGACTTTGGAGAATGCAGGGTGGGTGGAAGTTTGTGGACACACGCAGATTCCAGAACTTTCCATCACAGAAATGTGGGGAAAATGTGTTTTTTTTTACAAAGTTTGAGGTTTGCAAGGGATTCTGGGTAACATAACCTGGTGAGAGCCACACATGTCACCCCATCCTGGATTCCCCTGGGTGTCTACGTTTCAAAAATGTATAGGTTTGCTAGGTTTCCCTAGGTGCCGGCAGAGCTAGGGTTCAAAATCTACAGCTAGGCACTTTGCAAAAAGGGGTCAGTTTTCACTGTAAAAATGTAATATGTCCACGTTGTGTTTTGGACTGTTTCCTGTCACGGGTAGTAGGCCTACCCACACAAGTGAGGTATAATTTTTATTGAAAGACTTTGGGGAATGTGGGATGTGTGGAACTTTGTGGATCCACGCAGATTCCAGAACTTTCCATCACAGAAATGTGAGGAAAATTTGTTTTTTTTTACAAAGTTTGAGGTTTACAAGGGATTCTGGGTAACAGAACCTGGAGCGAGCCACACAAGTCACCCCATTCTGGATTCCCCTCGGTGTCTAGTTTTAAAAAATGTATAGGTTTGCTAGGTTTCCCTAGGTGCCGGCAGAGTTAGGGTTCAAAATCTACAGCTAGGCACTTTGCAAAAAGGGGTCAGTTTTCACTGTAAAAATGTTGTGTGTCCACGTTGCGTTTTGGGCCGTTTCCTGTCACGGGCACTAAGCCTACCCACACAAGTAAGGTACCATTTTTATCGGAAGACTTTGGGGAATGCGGGGTGTGTGGAATTTTGTGGATCTACACAGATTCCAGAACTTTCCATCACAGAAATGTGAGGAAAATGTGTTGTTTTTACAAAGTTTGAGGTTTGCAGGGGATTCTGGGTAACATAACCTAGTGAGAGCCACACAAGTCATCACATCCTGGATTTCCCTAGGTGTCTAGTTTTCAAAAATGTATAGGTTTGCTAGGTGTCCTTGGGTGCCAGCTGCGCTAGGACCCAAAATCCACAGATAGGCACATTCCCAAAAAAAGTCAGTGCCTAGTGGGCTTTCTGCCGCCCTGGGGAGGGGGTAATCGGGGGCTATTGCCCCGATATGCCCCCAAGGGTGGCAGAAAGACTGTGGCTATTTTTTGGGGGTGGAGGCATTGGGATGCCCTATCTGTGCAGCCCCCACCCCTACGCATAAAAGCCAGCATATTCGCTGGTGCCTAGTGGGCTCTCTGCCCCCCCGGGGGGAAGATCAGGGGCTACTGCCCTGATCTGCCTCCTAGGGGGGGGGGAAGAAAGACTGTGGCATGTTTTTGGGGGGGGGCATTGGCATACCAATTCTGGGCAGCCCCTACCCCTGAATTTTGAAAAAAATATACCCCCGATTACTAGTGCGCTTTCTGCCCCCCCCTGAGAGAGCAGATAAGGGGCTATTGCCCACATCTGCCTCCCAGAGGGGGGCAGAAAGACCTTAGCAATTTTTGGGGGGTGGGGACATTGGCTTGCCCATTATGGGCAGCCGCCACCCCTATGTATACAAAACAAATCCCAGGTGCCTAGTGGGCTTTCTGCCCCCCTTTGGGGCAGATCAGAGCCTACTGCTCCCCTTCTGCCTCCTGGGGGGGGCTGAATGACTGTGGCATTTTTTTGGGAGGGTGGGGACATTGGCATGCCAATTCTGGGCAGCCCCCACCCCGAACTTTGGGAGAAAATAATCCCTGGTGCCTAGTGGGATTTCTGCCCCCCCGGGAGGCAGATAGGGGGCTATTGCCCCATCTGCCCCGAAGGGCGGGCAGAAAGACTGTAGCATTTTTTTTATTAGGGTGAGGGCATTGGCATTCCCATTCTTGGCAGCCCCTACATATATCAAAAAAAATCCTGGTGCCTTGTGGGCTTTCTGCCCCCCCGGGGGGCAGATCAGGGGCTACTGCCCCATCTACCTCCTGGGGTGCAGAAAGACTGTGGCATTTTTTTTGGGGGGTGGGGACATTGGCATGCCAGTCTGGGCAGCCTCCACCCCTATGTATTAAAAACATTTAAAAAACCCTGGTGCCTAGTGGGTTTTCTGCCCCATTGGGGGGAAGATCAGGGGCTATTGCCCCCATCTGCCTCCTGGGGGGCAGGAAGTCTTTTGCCTTCTTTGGGGGGTAGGGTGGGGGCATTGGGATGCCCATTCTGGGCAGCCCCCACCCCTATGCATAAAAGCCAGCATAATCGCTGGCACCTAGTGGGCTCTCTGCCCCCCCGGTGTGAAGATCAGGGGCTACTGCCCTGATCTGCCTCCTAGGGGGGAAGAAAGACTGTGGCACCTTTTTTGGGGGGGGGCATTGGCATACCAATTCTGGGCAGCCCCTACCCCTGAATTTTGAAAAAAATATACCCCTGGTTACTAGTGGGCTTTCTGCCCCCCCTGAGAGGGCAGATAAGGGGCTATTGCCCACATCTGCCTCTGGGGGGGCATAAAGACCTTGGCAATTTTTTGGGGGTGGGGACATTGGCTTGCCCATTATGGGCAGCCCCCACCCCTATGTATACAAAACAAATCCCAGGTGCCTAGTGGGCTTTCTGCCCCCCTTGGGGCAGATCAGGGCCTACTGCCCCCCTTCTGCCTCCTGGGGGGCAGAAAGACTGTGGCATTTTTTTGGGAGGGTGGGGACATTGGCATGCCAATTCTGGGCAGCCCCCACCCCGAACTTTGGGAGAAAATAATCCCTAGTGCCTAGTGGGATTTCAGCCCCCCCGGAGGCAGATAAGGGGCTATTGCCCTATCTGCCCTGAAGGGGGGGGGCAGAAAGACTGCAGCATTTTTTTATTAGGGTGGGGGCATTGGCATTCCCATCCTGGGCAGCCACCACCCCTACGTATATATAAAAAAAAAATCCTGGTGCCTTGTGGGCTTTCTGCCCCCCGGGGGGCAGATCAGGGGCTACTGCCCCATCTACCTCCTGGGGTGCAGAAAGACTGTGGTATTTTTTTTGGGGGGGGTGGGGGCATTGGCATGCCAGTCTGGGCAGCCCCCACCCCTACGTATTAAAAAACCCTGGTGCCTAGTGGGTTTTCTGCCCCACCGGGGGTAAGATCAGGGGCTATTGCCCCCATCTGCCTCCTGGGGGCAGAAAGTCTTTTGCCTTCTTTGGGGGGGTAGGGTGGGGGCATGGGAATGCCCATTCTGGGCAGCCCACACCCCTGGCTAAAAAAATAAATAATCCCTGGCGTCCAGGGTGCTTTCTGCCCCCCCGGGGTGGCAGATTGGGGGCTACTGCCCCAAATGCTCCGCAGGGGGGGCAGAAAGACTGTCTGTGGCAAAAATGTATGGGGGAACAAAGGCCCTTGCCCAAGGGGCTGCTCCCCCCTCCCTGGTGCCAGTGGGTGGATCCTGCTTGGGGTTCGCCCTCCTGGGGTGATCCCCAAGCACGGATCTACTAGGGAAGGGTACCATTGGAAAGGGGAGATTCTCCCCTTTCCAACGATACCTCTCCCATGTGTTTCGGTGCTCTGGGGCTGAGATTGCCCCCAAGCACCGAAACTGTGAAACTGAAACTAAGTTTCAGTTTCGTTTTTGTTGTAATGATGACAGCGCGCCATGTGCGCGATCGTCATTACAATGAAAACCAAAAACAGGCCTCAGGAAGTTGGGGAAGCTCTTCCCCATCTCCCAAGGCAATAAAAAAATGGGAAATCCCTCTGCTGCTCCTGTACTCATGACGGAATGGTTCGGTCATGAGCACAGGAGCACTGGTGCTCATGACGGAACCATTATCATTACTTTTGGTTTTTTAAAACTTTACTTCGGCACTAGGCCATAAAAGTACTACATTATTTTTAAAAAGAAACGCAGGTTCAAATATATTTACAGGCTGTTTACATCCTTGTGCTTCAAACATCTCTATAGCAGCAACAATCATGGATCTTTAAAGAGACACTAGATATAAAAGAATAAGAACATCTTAAAACTAGCAAAGATTAAAACCAGTGTGATTTACATAATAAAGGTAGCGGACATCAAACTGAAGCTAAACAATTGATTCCTCCTGAACAGTTATATCTTAGCGACTCGCTCTGATATGCCACACGCTGTTTAGGAAGTGTTATACCGCAAATACAGTTGGTAGGCTCGTATCATATGTTAAAATTCTCAGTGCCGCTGTACATTGCTTAAAACCCAAATTTTTACAAAGTTGTGTTATCCAGCGCTTACGCTGTATCCAGTAAGCAGGGCAAAGAAAAAGAACATGAATTTCAGATTCCTCCTTATAATTACATGCGAGGCATTCCTTCTTTGAATCTTTTGCCCATCTACTCGTGTATGCATGGATTGGGAGGGTCCCTAGTCTAAATTGCAAATATAATTTCCTAGCTCCTAGGGGTTGGATAAAATCCAAAAAGGGTTCCTTATTATATGAGTCTTTTATAAGCAAAAACTCTGATGTAAGACGCCCATGTAAAGAACTATTTTGAATATGGGCGAGTTTCATTTCTCTATATTGTCTTACTAGCTCCAATCTGGAGATCAGAGTGCATGAAGTTTCAGGAGAACTCCACAAATCTAGGGGGCATATTAGCAACAAGGCGATAAACAATTATCGCCGCTTTTGCGTCCGTTTTCGGACGAAAAGCGGCGATAATTTTATCGCCTAATCAGCAAGGTCACGCTATCGCGTGAATCCTTGCATTATCGCCCTTTCCCCAACGCCCATCTTTGCATCTCTAATGAGATGCAAAGTGGCGTACTCCGGATGGACTACGTTGCAAATATCGCTGATGTTCACATCGCGATATTTACAAGGTAGCCCACATGATTTTAGCAGAGGTTAGATTTCGCGAAAACGGCCGTTTTCGCCAAAATCTAACGTCTGCTAAAATCCTGACTTAGGCATCCCTAACATAGGGTGGATTCTGCTGATACGACCACAGGGTCGTATCAGCAAGAGTTATCGCCGCTTTGCAGGGAACATCGCTGGAAAACCAGCGATGTTCCCTGCAAAACGGCGATAACATCGCTATCTCTGGAATTTTTATCGCCCTGGAGAAGCGCGTTGTTAATAACGCGCTACCAGGACGATAAATTCCAGAGATAGCCTGCGTTAGGGAATACGTCGCTAATCACGGCCAGCGATAATTAGCGCTGGCCGTTGATAATATGCCCCTAGGTTCTTTAGTTTCAGAGTAAGATCCTTTATATGACAAAGCCAGGGAATTTCCTTGGTACGACACTGGGGCAATATCTCATTTAGCTCAGCCCTAATATCAGACAGCTCGGGTGTTACCCATAATCGCCTCCAAAACGTAAGGGGTCTCAGTGCTATCTCGTCATCCAGAGGCCTAATGCCCAGGTCCATACGAAGGGGGATAAGTGGAGTGCTGCTCGGTAGGCCTATAAGTTGCCTTATGAAATTGTTTTCCGCCTTCATTAAATTAGGTACATGGCAGTGACCCCACAGCTCCACCCCATATAGTGCAGCCCCTCTGGCTTGGCCAATATAGATTTCAAGTGCCGGGGCAATGGGTTTCAGGCCTGAGGTTCTATGTAGCTTCAGTATGCCACCCGTCGTCTGTGTTAACCTAAGGCTGGCTTTTGCCACTGATGCCTCCCAGTTAAAATACTCAGCCAAAGTAACACCCAGGTACTCAAACGTCTACACTCTCTCCAGAGGGGTGCCATGTAAAACTGGGTTGGAACGCTTCAGTTTGGGCGGGTTAAAGACCATAAACTTGGTTTTTACTAGATTTATCTCCAGTCCCCACATTTTAAAAAACTCTGCGAACCCATCTAAAATCCGCTGGATACCCATTGGGGTTTTTGAAAGTAACAGCGTGTCGTCCACAAACATCAATGCGGGAACCCTTCCAGTGGCTAACTTTGGGACATCACTATACTTAATTTTCCTTAGAAAATCAATAAGCCCATTTATAAAAAGGCAGAACAAGGTGGGAGCAAGGACACATCCCTGCCGGACACCATTGAGAACAGGGAACCGGGCAGATAGCTCACCAAATTTCCCACATCGAACCTGCGCGAAATTGTCCGTATGAAGTCTTATGATAATCTCAAGCAGATACGGGGGAATCCCAAGATCCCTCAGAACCCTCCAGAGCTTCGCCCTCGCAACCATATCAAAGGCCGACTTCAGATCCACGAATATTAAGTAGAGGCTGCTACCCTCTAAGACAACCGTTTTCCAGAATAGTAGCTGTAGCCTAAATATCTGGTCTACACTTGACATCTTGGATCTGAAGCTGGCCTGGTATGGGCTGAGTATTTGTTCTTGCTCTACCCAGTCCTGTAAGCGGTCCAAGAGCACTCGGCCAAAGAGTTTCTGAGAAATATCAATAACACTGATTGGCCTATAATTGGATGGCATAAGGAGGCATCCTTTCTTAAATATAGGCACTATCTCGGCCCCACGCCATGTTTCCGGAAGATCCATACCCTTAGCAATTGCGTTAAATAAGGCGCAAAAGTAAGGGGCCCAGATCTTGGGTTCATCCCGGAAGAGGTCCCCTGGCAGTTTATCTAGTCCGGGCGCCTTATTAGGACTCAGCTTGCAGATGGCATTGCTCACCTCCAACACACTAAACTCCATTCCCTCAAATCGCATGCACTCTATTACACTGAAATCTCCACTGTCATACTCATCTCCCCTTATTGCATATAGTGACCCGAAGTATGATTCCCAGGCTTCTGGAGCTATATTAGGTGCAACGGCCGGGCTCCCCTCCCTGTCACCCGATGTCACTATGGCCCAGAAAGATTTCATATCCTTCTCTTTAAGGGCTATCCTAAGGCCTTCCCACCTCCCCTCCTCCCATTCCTTTTTACCCTTCTCAATAGACCGTTTATAGTTAGCCCTTGCCACTTTTACTCGCTGCCTATCCTGCTCTTTTACTGCCAGCAGAAGCTCTTGTTTTGCCTTACGGCAATCCCCGTTATACCAGGGGCATTTGTTACCAACACTTTTCCTGCATCTCCCCATCGGAAAAAAGATGTCCGCCAATTTCAGGGTTAGTTTCGTGTGGATTTTCCCTACCTCGCCCTGATCTGTACTACGCCCCTCCGCCAGCGTAAAGTCCCTCATCCTGGTTAGCATTGGAAGTGCTAACTGATATACTTTGCTATTTTAAATGGAGATTCCTGTATGCGGTCCCACCTGACCTTCCTTCTGTTGTTTGTTACCACCAATGGACTGGTCTCGATCGTATGACCTTGGGATTGGTTACCAATCCCCAGCTTGCAAGGTTTTAAAATCAAGCTCAATGCATTATGGTCACTATCCTCCCTCTGCGTAATGTAAAAATCTGACACCCTGTTCCAAAATCTGGTTTCTACCATGATATAGTCCAAGAGCGAGGATTGACCTGGTCTATTGAATGTAGACTGCCCCGGCTGATCTGATTTAGTCCGCCCATTGCAGGCTCTTAGTGACAGGGTTAGAGTAAGTGCGTTTAGCTGCAATGCCAAAGGAGACCAAACTTTAATCGGGGTAATCTGTGGGTCAGGGATGGACCACAGTAGATCTTCTTCTGCAGGGTCTGAGTGAACAGTGTCCGTGAGTGGTTCAAAGTGGCAGTTGAAATTGCCTCCCACGATTACCCGTATTCCTGGGTCCAATTTTACCAAATGTTCCTTGGAGGGCCTCCGACGGAATGAAGGTCAAGTGCCAAGGCCCACTTCAAACTGATATGACAATCCAATTCAATTTTCACCAAAGTCACTGAACTAATGCACTTTAAATCGCAAAATGTTGAACTCAAATTCATGAAAAATATGTGAGGGGAAACTCCAAACCCTACATATTTAAATATCATCAAATCTGCTGACAGGCATTAATCTAGTTGAATTAAAAAAATTCCCTTTGATCACACATTTTAGGGAAATTCACGGTTGTGCAATGACCTCCACTAAAATTGCATGTATGACGAATGACGCTGTCACACTGTATAAAAGACACTTGTATCACTATGTCTTCGAAATGTTTCTTAGAATACCACCAATAATAAAAAATCACACCTTACTCATTCTCAGTCTTCTACTAAATTAATTCAAACTCGCTGCATAGTTATAGTTTAACATACTCTTAAATTTTATTTAGTACATTTATTTTTTAAGTATTCTTATGCAATTATTTACATACTAACACTAATTGTATGTGTTTCTGAATTATTTTAAATGGATGTACTTAAGCAAAAAAGTTAAATTAACTCTATTTCCAATCCTTACCTGCCACAGTAAAGTGATAAAATGACATTAATATAACTTTTTTTCACAGTATTATCTATCTTGTATTCTTTTTGCTTCTTAAGGGATTTTAAACTCCTTGCTTTTCAGAATGTATATAATGGGGTTATACAATGGAGTAACAATGATATAAGACACAGACATTTTTTTGTTGTTTTCATTGTATTCGTTGAAGTTGGTCGCATACATATAGAACACATAGACCCATAGAACACATTAACCACAGTCAGAGGGGGAGAAGGCCTTGTATCAACCATCCTTCAACTGTATTTTTAAGATAGCTTGTTGAATCCTACTAAAGAAATACAATTCTGTCAGCACATATGATAAAAGAAAATGTATTAACTAGTAACACGGGGACAGACAGCTAGACGCCGAGTGTCCAACAAGGGGAAGTTTAACACAATCTTAAATTCTTTTATTGTTCTAAACCACAAATAAAGGGCATTATGATTTAGGCAATACATGTCCAGTAAAAGTACAAGATTAAGACACTCTCTGAAATAAAGTGCAGGGTCCCTGCTCATCAGTAGCCTTAACAGGTTACACAAGTACAGAACACCAGGCCAATCAAAAGAGGACAACACTGCATGATACCTGCATGATGTGAGGTGGTGGGGCTGGTGCTACCCACTTGTCCTTTGCTAGTGACAGTTGGGACTTCCCAAGCTAAAGCAATGTTCTAGTTACAATAAATGTGATCAGAAATGATTTGCAATATTTTTCCAATCAGGGACACGTGAGCTTTGCCACTTCTACATATGGTGTGGCCAAGTGCCTGTTGCTAAGCTAGCATTGTGTACTGCTTGAATGTGGTTCTTGAGCAAGCCTTGCGTTGCAATGGCAGCTTACTTTCAGCAACTGGAGATTGGTTTATTGAAGTCTTTTCAATGAAAGTTCTACAGGCCTTTGGTAATCATTTAGTATCATAAAGCAAGTAGCCCAGTTATGCTAGAGAGTACTTATATGCAAAAGAAACAGTTGATGGACGTATGCAAATCAGTCTTGACCCTGTTCCTTGTGGGAACAGTCCAGCCCGAACTGCCAAAGCCAGGTCCTCCCTGGACCGGAAACAAGCATCCTGGGACCGGTTTCAGGGCATCACCCTTCTTCAGCCAGGCTAGCTTGAATCCAGTGGTGTAGTGAGCACGGGACCCACGTCTGGGCATACCCTTCCCACTTAGGGCGATATATGCAAAAGAAACAGTTGATGGACGGAATGCTGGACAATGCAAACATTCACCCCAGTCACAAGGATCTGGGTTTAATCCATCATTCTTTTGCTCACCACACCACCCCAGTTTGGACCCAGCCATATGCAAATCAGTCTTGACCCTGTTCCTTGTGGGAACAGTCCAGCCTGAACTGCCAAGCCAGGTCCTCCCTGGACCGGAAACAAGCATCCTGGGACCGGTTTCAGGGCATCACCCTTCTTCAGCCAGGCTAGCTTGAATCCAGTGGTGTAGTGAGCACGGGACCCACGTCTGGGCATACCCTTCCCACTTAGGGCGACATATGCAAAAGAAACAGTTGATGGACGGAATGCTGGACAATGCAAACATTCACCCCCAGTCACAAGGATCTGGGTTTAATCCATCATTCTTTTGCTCACCACACCACCCCAGTTTGGACCCAGCCATATGCAAATCAGTCTTGACCCTGTTCCTTGTGGGAACAGTCCAGCCCGAACTGCCAAGCCAGGTCCTCCCTGGACCGGAAACAAGCATCCTGGGACCGGCTTCAGGCATCACCCTTCTTCAGCCAGGCTAGCTTGAATCCAGTGGTGTAGTGAGCACGGGACTCCACGTCTGGGCATACCTCTTCCCACTTAGGCAACATATGCAAAGAAACAGTTGATGGACGGAATGCTGGACAATGCAAACATTCACCCCCAGTCACAAGGATCTGGGTTTAATTCATCATTCTTTTGCTCACCACACCACCCCAGTTTGGACCCAGCCATATGCCCAGACGTGGGTCCCGTGCTCACTACACCACTGGATTCAAGCTAGCCTGGCTGAAGAAGGGTGACGCCCTGAAACCAGTCCCAGGATGCTTGTTTCCGGTCCAGGGAGGACCTGGCTTGGCAGTTCGGGCTGGACTGTTCCCACAAGGAACAGGGTCAAGACTGATTTGCATATGGCTGGGTCCAAACTGGGGTGGTGTGGTGAGCAAAAGAATGATGGATTTAACCCAGATCCTTGTGACTGGGGGTGAATGTTTGCATTGTCCAGCATTCCGTCCATCAATTGTTTCTTTTGCATTTGTCGCCCTAAGTGGGAAGGGTATGCCCAGATGTGGGTCCCGTGCTCACTACACCACTGGATTCGAGCTAGCCTGGCTGAAAAAGGGTGATGCCCTGAAACCGGTCCCAGGATGCTTGTTTCCGGTCCAGGGAGGACCTGCCTTGGCAGTTCGGGCTGGACTGTTCCCACAAGGAACAGGGTCAAGACTGATTTGCATATGGCTGGGTCCAAACTGGGGTGGTGTGGTGAGCAAAAGAATGATGGATTTAACCCAGATCCTTGTGACTGGGGGTGAATGTTTGCATTGTCCAGCATTCCGTCCATCAATTGTTTCTTTTGCATTTGTCGCCCTAAGTGGGAAGGGTATGCCCAGACGTGGGTCCCGTGCTCACTACACCACTGTATTCAAGCTAGCCTGGCTGAAGAAGGGTGATGCCCTGAAACCGGTCCCAGGATGCTTGTTTCCGGTCCAGGGAGGACCTGGCTTGGCAGTTCGGGCTGGACTGTTCCCACAAGGAACAGGGTCAAGACTGATTTGCATATGGCTGTGTTCAAACTGGGGTGGTGTGGTGAGCAAAAGAATGATGGATTTAACCCAGATCCTTGTGACTGGGGGTGAATGTTTGCATTGTCCAGCATTCCGTCCATCAATTGTTTCTTTTGCATTTGTCGCCCTAAGTGGGAAGGGTATGCCCAGACGTGGGTCCCGTGCTCACTACACCACTGGATTCAAGCTAGCCTGGCTGAAGAAGGGTGATGCCCTGAAACCGGTCCCAGGATGCTTGTTTCCCGGTCCAGGGAGGACCTGGCTAGGCAGTTCGGGCTGGACTGTTCCCACAAGGAACAGGGTCAAGACTGATTTGCATATGGCTGGGTCCAAACTGGGGTGGTGTGGTGAGCAAAAGAATGATGGATTTAACCCAGATCCTTGTGACTGGGGGTGAATGTTTGCATTGTCCAGCATTCCGTCCATCAATTGTTTCTTTTGCAGAGAGTACTTATAAACACAGCTTTCACAGCTGACATGATATTGATGTAAGATGAGATGATTAGGATGAATGGTGTTAGTCCAACAATAACACCATTGATGTATGACAGTACCTCAACTGTAAGAATGCTGGAACATGAAAGCTTCAACATGACTGGTAAATCACAGAAAAAATGGTTGATTGTGTGAGATTTTCAGAAGGAGAGCCCAGATGTTAGGATGATGCTTGGCAGTGGGATCATAAAACTTACCACATAGCTGCCAGTTGCCATCTCCATCCATGCACAAAGCTTTATTTATGATGGTTGTGCACAGTGAGGGATTGCAGATGGCTACATACTGATCATATGCCACGACTGTGAGGAGAAGAAACTCTGTGGACACTATGAGCACAAAAATTAGAGTTGCATCAGGCATTGTGTAAGACAGCCATGGATACCTTTCAGAAAGAAGTAGGACAGCATGGGTGGGAAAATGACTGATGTGTATGAAATGTCAAGTAAGGACAAGCTTGTGAGGCAGAAATATACGGGTGTGTGCAACAGTGAATTCAAATAAATTATCAGCATGATAAGAACATGTCCCATCAAACCATTAAGTAAATCAGTAAAAATGCAACAAAAATGGGAATTTGCATTGTGGAACATCTGACAATCCTGTAAACACAAAGTCTTTTGTTGAAGTATGATTTTCCCAGTTCATTCTTTCTGTGGTACAACACATCTTAAGTTTAAAGAGAGTCTGTAATGAAACACAATTAGATACAAAAACTTCCTTTGGTTAGCTAAGTTGAAAGTATAAATCACAACAAACACACCCACACTTGTTCTCTCACCACTTATACAGTCTAATTCAAAACTCAGGGCCAAAACACAAAAGATAGAGAATATATATTTCTTTTATTCGTATTATTTATAAAAAACGTATAAAAACATGTCTAAATCAATTGTCGTTAATAACACATCATAAAAAGATTTTTTTATTTCAAGTTCAGACATAAATGGATCAAATTATTACTGGATGTGACTAAGAAGAAACAATCAAATTGTCTATGCACATTACAATAAAGAAACAAAGTATACGGTCAAACCAACCTATATATACAAAAAACAATACAGAAAGAGAAAAGACAGTACTGTTTGTCATAAAAACCACACATCCGTATTTGAACATTGAACCAGGAACCCGATAATTAGCACCCTATTCAATATCTGAAATTCCAGTCACTAAATGGATTGTGTACTGAAGCGTCGACGCGTTTCGATGGCCACAGTACAATTAAACCATCTTTTTCAAGACCCAACATATGATTCCCACAACACCTATTTGACGTCATTGTTAGATCGTGTACCTTGCGTAATATGCTCAGTTGTTAACCCACTGCCTGAGGTAAACACGATGAAGTGGACTAATTTAGTTCCTTTTATTAAACCTTATTCAACGCTCTATTGTAGAGGATCAATCTTGTATAAGAGAGCTGTCCAAGGTCATATTAAACTTTCTTGTAGATGCCTCTTTTATAAAAAGCTCTTCCAACTGTAATGTGGAGTCTGCCACCCTCTTATGTACAGACCCTCACAATAAACCCTCTTATTGTCATCCGTTTAATGATGCATGTAATTAGGAATCAGTTGACGATATCTGAATTGCTCCTGGTATGTCTTAAAATTCTTTGTTTAAAATCCAAACCGCTAGAACTATGCCCTTCATCAATTGAGCCTTGACGTCTGCAGTCCGACCGGAAGGTACGCTCTCCATGGCGTTGTAAAAAGAATGAAACACAGACAAAAGCAATGTGTGTTTAGTTGACATCAGTTAACTCAGGGGGTCCTGTAATTCTCAAAAATGCATTATAGACTATACAGTTACAAAACAGAGACATAAGCAAAGCAATTCTGTTAACATAGGATCTAAATTCTATACTTTATGGATCCTAAGAATTGTAGATATTTCTCTTTCATTGTGATGCCCTAAGAATTCCACAGAGTTCTAATACATGATCTACAATAATTCTTCATCTGAATTATGGGTTATTTATATAAAGTCTAATGAAAAGATATAGTTTCAACAGAATGTTGACCTTAACAAATATACCTAACAATTAATACAGTGTGTACATTCTGAATTTTAACTATTTTATTGAGGTGGACCATGAGCACCTCATTGCACATAGGCTCTTGATCTTATTTCTAAAAATATAGCAATTGTGGAGCAAACGGCTGGTCTTCTGACAGCACTCGAGTACAATGATTGCACAGTTTTATTTGATGGTCATTTACTATATTCAAGCTGCAGTTACCCCAGATTAGCCTTACACTAGGCATCTTTGGCATTAGGCTGCCAGGCTTGACATATTACAACCTCTGCTCTTGACATCCCTCCTCAGCTTTAGAGCCTGTGGAACATCCCATCATCATTAGTCAAGCTGACTTCCTAGGACAATTGTCACACACAGCACAATACAGACAGCATGTATGCCGGAAGCACAGTACCACAACAAGATGTCCCATATTGAACTGGCCGATAGATTGTTTAGATAGAAGTTGGGCTAGATAGAAGCAAATATAGTCCTAGGTGATCTGAAAAAAATTTAAGTCACAGTGAATAACAGGTTTGCAACACAAAGTGTTTTCAAAATAGATGAAATTCACACCACAATGAAAATTTGACGTTAATATAATTTAGTTATAGTTCCAAAGTACATAAATGACAGAAATCTAGCTTCAAAGTGCAGCTTGGCAATTATGACAATTTCACAATTAACTTATAAAATTAAAAAAGTATAATAGATATATATGAATAATGCAATTTAACATCAAATTCTAACATTACTTATCTATTCGCCAATAGGAATCAATACTGCTATGACGATTGAGGGAGGATCTGTGACGAATGACACAAGGAGGCATGGCGGAGTGAAGCAGCAAGTGAACAGTGAGCGAGTAGCGTTTGGAGCTCCCGATTGTCCGATTCCCCGGTGCTTGGCTCCTTCACAGCCTGGGTTGGGTGCGTGCGTGATCATCAGCTGGCTTGCCAGTTTGCTTCCACCCGCTCCCCAGTTTGCTCCCGCCCGCAGATGTCTTTGAGCCGAGGGGCATATCAGGGCTCCCCCGGGGGCCTATAAAGACGAGTGCGGCTGCCGATAGACGGCGCCACTAAGTCAGAGCCACAGCCAGTCCACAGAGGTGGCTGGACTAGGCTCATGTGCAGCCTGTGGTCCTGTCTGGAGTGACCCACTCGTCCTGCCAGTTCCAGCCCCAGAGGCCCGGTCGGAAAAATCCAGGAAACACTGGGCCACTCCCTCCTTCCTTCAGTTAAACGCCAGCCATCATCCATGTAAGCAAAGGACAAAGGTACACTTAGGAGGCAGGAGGTAAGGACTCCCTTTGTTGACCCCTGCTGCTCCTCACTAACCCCAAAAAAATTTCAACTCAGACCCAGACCACATCTTGCCCTCATCTCTCGATGCCTTAGAGACCTACAGTACTCCCAATGCACCTTGCGAGTCCCTGCCCTCCCTTGGCACGAGTGCTGGGAGAAGCTAGATCGAATGAGCCCCTGCAGGCCCCTTAGGTCTAGGGCTGTGGAAGAGAAAATTTGTGTAGAGGGAGGGGCAAGGAAAGGAAGGGGCTGGGCTGAGAGTGGTGGCACCACAAAGGAAGGGCAATCAGTGAGGAATGGCTATGAGTTAAGCAAGGCATTCCGTCTTATTGCACAAGTAATTCTCCAAAAAGTACATTACCACTCGTCCCTTCGTAATGCATTCAGGGGGAACAAGAGGAGTGCCAATAACTACACAGAGGAAAGAGAAGCAGCCTAATCGGCCAATTTTAACCGGAGTTTAGCACGGGGAAGTTGAGGTGGAATCAGGATTAGGGAAAGAAGAAGAATAAGAGCTATCTTTTACTCACTTAGAAGACCCAGCCTCCATTTATAACCATCAGGATTAAGTGCCAAAGAAATCTGACTTTTTAAAGAACCCAGTAGACACTCTACATACATTTCATAAGGACATACAAATAAGCAGCCTTCAGAGCCCAATCCAAATGCTTCTATTAGACGTACCATCCCTGTCCGCAACACAGTCCCCAACGCTCAGAAGATCCCTACAGACCCGGCTACCACAGAGAGAACTAAAACTAACAAGCATTGGCATAGCCAATAGGTCTCGCCTTTGGAACCTTATAAGTATTTAGTTATGCAGTACAATATCCTTGGTGCAACAACATCAACTGTTGCATGGCTAAACACTTATAAGGTCCCAAAGGCGAGACCTATTGGCTATGCCAATGCTTGTTTAATTTAGAACATTCTACCCTTAGTGGGTGAGTGAAAGAGAGGATAGACAGATGGATTGAAAGTGTGGGTGAATGGAAGGATGGATGAGGGAAAGGATGGATGAGTGAAAGGATAATTGGAAGAACGGATGGATGAGAAACTGGTTGGTGAGTGAAAGGGAGGATGGATGGATTAATGGATGAATGAAAGGGTGGATGGATGAATGAAAAAGGATGGATGAGTGAAAGGGGGATGGATGGTTGAGTGATTGGGTGGAAGGAAGAGCAAAAGGATGGATGAAGGGATGGCTGAGTGAAAGAATGGGTGATGAAAGAGTGAAAAGAAAAATGGCTCGATTGAGTACAAGGATGGATGACAAAGGATGGATGAGTGAAAGGATGGATGAGTGAAAGGGTGGATGAAGAGAAGGATGATTGAAAGGATGGACGGCTGGATAGATGGATGGATGGAAATTCTTGAACAGTTTATTTCAAACAAGCACTGGTAAAGTCAAAGTGTCTGCTTTTGTGTCAGAGAAGCACGTGTTATTCAGCAGTACGTGTTGCCAAAAGCTGTCCTAAAAAGATCTCACCACAAAATATCTTGGGCCACAGTGCCCTAAGTAAGCTAAGAGGCAGAATAACTCTCAAAGTAGTATTATAAAATCGAGTCAGAAGGTAACGTTTGCACTTTAACTGGTGTTCTTAAAAGGCACACACAGCAAAATATTATAGTTAATACTTTGCACAAAGGGATTGTGTTTTTGTTGCATTTAAGCATCTGTCCTAACAACATGTTGAATTTATGGCATTTGATACAACTATTGCGCTCAAAGTGAAAAAACGCATCCACGTGTGATTAATGAACAGTCTTTGACCCAGGCTGCACACACTTGCATGTAAATCAGCAAATAAAATGTTATCTGTACTGCAACGTAAATACATCAAAGTAAAGACATTGGGTCTCATCAGCTGGGTCTTATTTACAAGCCACACCTTGACTATGGGACTACATAATTCCCCTTCACCGAAACACAATGAGAACAAACGGAACACAATCATACAGGAAATGCCATGGCCTCGAATAAAGGCCCATCCAAACAAGGGCAACCCATGAAAACCAATGGCTACATGGGGTCGACTTAAAGAACAGTCTCCCTGTACTATGTACTGTATTGTTTTGAAGAATCACTACTGGGTAGTCTAAACGGCTAAAGCTGCCTTGGTCACACCTAAATAGAGGAAAGGAGCTTCTTAGAAGAAAAACAGTGGATTGCGTATAAAGAGTGTTCAGAGGGAAGAGGACCGATGATTGAACACTGCCATTAAAATAAACACAATGTAGTCCCTACTTGTAGGCATATTAGACTTCTGCCACATCATCACAGCTGTATGAGAACAAAGGTCGCTCACCAAATTAAGTAGCACAGGCGGTCAGCTCTTTTCAAGCACTCGTGATTGTGGCGGCATCCACCTTGCGGGAGCGAGCAGACGAATGCACGGCCACGCTAATTGGAAACAGATGGCCCCTGCGCACCGCTGCTCGCTCCCGCAAGGTGGATGCCGCCACAAGCACGAGTGCTTGAAAAGAGCTGACCGATTCCAAAAGGTCATCTCCTAGAGCAGCGCGTGCGCGCTGCCTAGGCGAGACCTAAAAACAGCCATCCTGGATAATCACACAAAAAAGGCTGGAAAAGAAATGTCTCGCATTGTACAACTGTTAGATGGAAATAAATAGCTGCATTGTGTGGCCCTGAACAGTTGAGGCATTATGCAAAAATAATCCATGTTGGAACATCATGAATTGGCTTTTTGCTCTTTGGGAGTGACATGACTACGCGATAATTGACTTTCTCCTGTAATTAAATTCTCAATAAAAAGTGTAATCATCGCTACATTAGTGCTTGAAGAATAATTCGACGAGGCTCTGAGTAGCAGAGCTGAAACTGAATCGAGCAGCAGCCCTCCCCCCTACAAATCTGAATAACAATGCGCTTTTATAGTCAGTCACTGCTTCAATGAGCGCTGCTTTTAATCGCACTTCCATTTTTGTCATATGGCTGTCTGGAATCCCCTGGATACTTGGGGCAACCCTTTAGACGGAAGGTCCCTCGTCCAGCGGCGGGGGGGCGCCTTATCTGGACCAGCAGTGAGCTGTAGAGCACAAAAGCTAAGCCGCGTTTGTAAAGGCCTCCAAGAGGCGTCCCTCATTTCCGTTCCTCCAGAAAAGTTATGAAGAGGGGAAAAGCGCGTGCACGCGTGCGCGCATGCGCGCAGGCCTTTGTTTGCGCGGGCCTATGTGTGCGTCTGTGTACGTCTGAAGGGGGTGCGAATGAGTTAAGCTATTGACTGGCTGAAAAGTCTCTATCTTGTCCCCAGGCATCCCTTGATCTCTTTGTTGAGCCAAACATTTAAGGCCCTATTGAATTGTCATTCAGGAAGTGCCCCTCCAATGCCCCTAGAGAAAAGGAGAAAAAATAGTAAATAAAGAGGGGAAAGAGAGCGCAGGGAAGAATTGGGCAGCGCAGAACAGGGAAGGCCTCATTGATGAGGAAGGAAAAATCTCAATTGTAGAAAAAAACATTTTTATATAAACCCAAGCAGAAATAGCCTTTAAACATGTTTGTAGTCATCATCAATGTACGCTTTTAATTTTTGAAATTCATCATTTCCGAAAACGTCGTTTGAAAAGAGCCAAGTACGCTCAATGGCTGTTCTAAAGACCTATTACGGAAGCGAATATAGTCAATATTTTCCACTGCCCATAAGGAAATACCTTTTTGTTTCCTCAAGGATGGATGCAGTTACAGTTTGACAGTAGAGCGTATTGGCTTTGAATGCGTTTCAGTTCACAACAAAGATTTACCGTAGTAGATTAGAATTTTTACAAAGATTAGCCACGTTTACAAATTAAGTAGCACAGGCGGTCAGCTCTTTTCAAGCACTCGTGCTTGTGGCGGCATCCAACTTGCGGGAGCGAGCAGACGCGCGTGCGGCCACGCTAATTGGAAACAGATGGCCCCTGCACGCCGTTGCTCGCTCCCGCAAGGTGGATGCCGCCACAAGCACGAGTGCTTGAAAAGAGCTGACTGATTCCAAAAGGTCATCTCCTAGAGCAGTGCCTGTGCGCTGCCTAGGCAAGACCTAAAAAGGGTGCCTTCCAGTGGGAGTCTTGGGCAATAAAAAGTATTCAAGCATGAGAGTTCAAGAGCCATAGTGGGCTAGGAGAGTCACAGATTGGGCTGGAAAAAGCTGAGGTTAGTACATGGCAACATACAAAAGTAATAAATAAACAACAAAAGAGTGTATCCAACACAGAAAAAGGCTAGCAAGAAAGCTCACTGTGTTTTAAAAGAACCCTCACTCACCAACCTAGTTGGTGACATGCTTCATCACTGGGTTCCCACCAGAGAGGCCAAATGCCTCTCCGGTGTGCTTCAACGCCTGATTACAGCGGAGCAGGTTATTGTGATATGAGTGCAAGTCGTGAGTAGTGCAAAGAGGTGATTAATTTAAAAAGTACCACAGTTTTATCCCAAAATATTTTAATGGTGGAAAACCGGGCGCTATTTAAAAACAAGTGTGTTGGATGTATAAAAACTGGTTTTAATAGACCAGTTACATCCTAGTGTGTAAAAAAACAAATGGTCAACATGTTTCTGCTTCTAGCTATATTCAATGGAGCATTCGTCAGGACCAGAAAAGGGACTACCACGGCGGTATGCGCTCGCTAAGGCGCACCCTAACCTGTGGAGTCAAGGACCACGTGAACTCACGGTTCTTATGTAGCCTTCAGGGTTTCTGAAAGCCTTTAAATCTGTGGGGACAAAAGAGACAGACGAACACCATGGTTCAAAAGGCACATACAAAGTAGAAATATGCCCAGTTGGAAACATACATTAACTAATTTACGTACATGCCATCAATATATGCTCTTTTTAAAATTCTGTGGCAGAACTTGCTAGCAAAGCTAAAGTTAACATGAAACAATGAAAAGAAGTGACAGGTAGTACTTATTTCTTAATTCATTCTACAATATATTCATTATCAGAATGACATCAGACCCCTCAATTTTTGGGGAAACAAATGGCATACAGTTCTGCCAAATTACATCGGTATTATGCCGGCCATCTCGTTTTTAGAACCTTGTTGTCAAACAATACCACCGACACGACTCAGAGATGGTTACATCACTGAGTTTTTATGGCGGAGACTAGCTTGGTGCATGATCGATAGAAAAACTCGGGGATAAATACACAGGGTAAAAATAAAAACTTGTTCAAGCTTACGTGAAGTTTCAAATGACCTCACTACATGAATCCTGGTGGGGGCGGGACCTGTATTCAAAATCTGTATAGGTTAGAGAAGTTGCCCAGGGTTAATAGTAGTTAAGCGTTTGGTCTAAGACGACACCTATGCTGCATAGGTGCATCCTCGTGGGCAAAGGGTACTTACTACTTCTAAGTCTGCCGCCCGCTGGACACCTGCCTGATTCCTCCAAGGACTCAGACGATAACGCGTCCTTCCTAACGGAGGTTTTTAAAGGAAATGTCCAGCCGGGGGACCGGTTTGTTTACGCTGACGTGATGACGTCCATACGTTACAATCACGTGTGTGCGGGAGGGCTGGAAACAACTAGAGCGCTGAGATACCAGTAGCGCTCGATTCGCGGTTATGCTTGAACCGCTATTATACCAACATTAAAAATATAGCACCACAAAAGTTATGGTGATGTAAAATAGACAAAAACCTCATCCAAATATTGTGATTTCACAATGTACATCTAACCCGGTTCCTCTGATTCTCTTGTCTGAAGATTTTAACATGAACTTAATTCAATATACACCTAGGGATGAAATAACGGAAGTAAACATCCATATTTGGCATATGCCCCCTATCCAAGCTATTAAACAATGACCAGACTTAAGGTGGAAGCAATTGGTGAGGAACTTGGAATACTGAATGGTAGGGTGACATACCATCTCAGGCATCTCTCACACAGTAAATTCCCAGGCAGTGATAAACTACTCCTTAGTATCTCTGCCACCGTACCATGCAGTCACATGCTACATGCTGGGCAATAGGTTGGTAAATGACCACCAGCTGCAAATGATGAGTTTCAACTTAAATATTTCATTGCATGAACAAAGGGCTCTAGAAATAGGCCACGCTAAAATGTCCAACTATAAAAAACTTCAGTGGTCGGTAACATGTATTGAGAAAGTCAAACTTCAAGCAAGAGAGCTATGGGAAAAACTATATGATGTAAACCAAAATCTTCTGGGCATTGGGAACAATTCTCAATGCTTTTAATAGAGGAAAATGCTGGTCGTCAAATGGGCATATCGACAATAGAATCTACTTTTACAAGGAAAATTTCAATCACACTTATAACAGCTAAAAACAAATTGAATCGCGTGTTAAGGGTATTAAGAACCAACCTGAATGCAAGAGCCCGGAGCAAGATCTTACCAAAGCTAAGGTCGCTATACAATAAGGAGGTATGGCTCCAAACAAAAACTGAATTAGAACGGTACTGGTGTAAAATCCTCCATGCCTCAAAGTGAAAAGACACAAGAGAATTCTGGAAATTAGTTAATCATTCTACCAGCTGGAAATCACAAGGCCTGTCATCAAACTTTGAGCAAACACCTAGGAGTAATGTCATGGGGTACAGTCTCTGCAACTGAATCCTTAAAATCTGTCACCAATAATATCACCAGGGAAGACCCTCCCATGGTTATCGACCATAGAATCGTGGAAAAAATCATAACCTTTACTCGCAGGGCTGGAGCCCCAGGACCAAATGGCCTCCCCCAAGCTCTTAATAAACAGAATCCACATTACTGGGAGTAAAACTTGGCCAATTCATTCAACTACATTCTTTTTGGCCAAGAAATCTCAAACAGTTGCAGGGGATGAATATAGTCCCTGATTCACAAAGCTGGCCTATCTTCAGATCCTGCCAACTATCGGTTGATAGCTCTTATGGACTGTGAGCAATGTTTCCTCTAATTTTTCTCCTCTGTGTGCGGCAGTGTAGGGTCTCTGTGCGCTGCAGCCATGGCTGTGTGTGCCAGGAACCAGACCGCGCGTGTGTGCAGCGCCAAATATCACTCCAAAGTTTTGCTTTAAAAAACTGAAAAGACGGTGCATTTCCACACATACAACCCACGTTAAGGGGCTTAAGTTAAGGCAGATTTGCAATTTGGATACACACACCATGACATGAATTGGTTACACAGGCAAGTACACTTCAGGTTTAGAAAAGCACAAAACTCCAACGGCTGAGGGTCCATACACTGCCTGAAGTACATGCAGTTCTTCAGCTGAAAATGCCATTATAACGGAATGGTCAGAATGAAATTGGGGGAGAAGAAATTAGATGGGCGATGGGGAGAGCCTGCAAGCTGACAGGGATAACTGACATACTTTAGTTAGACCCTTCCAGGACTTAGTGCAATCTCATAATATCCCACATACCCAACAGTGGAGACATGCTCTACTGGTGCACCCAATACGTGGAAAACTGGGTCCATGACCTATCTACATACCACAGTCCCCAATTCTTCAATATCTACTCACCTGGAAGGAATATGGTGGGACGGATTCTGGCTTATATGCAACTCTAATTGCTAAGATCTTCTTGCAAGCCACCTCAAATGCCCTTCATAATTGGAGGGAAGTGCAATTACAGACACAATTCTTTGAGGGGGATTCAGAGGAGCCATTAGAAGAACATAATTGAGGGTTAAGGGAGGCCCGTCTGAAAGATAGTTATTTGAAGATACTACATCAATGGCAGTGGACCCCCAAAAGACTCTATGCCTCCTTCTAATCCAACCTTTTTTTCTCTCCTTTTCTTTCATGTGTCTTGCTTCTCCTTTTGTCTCTGTCTCCTCCCATTGCTCCCCTCGTCCTCTTCTTTTTGCTTTTCTCTTCTTCTGTCCTCGCCTCTCGTCTCCTTACTTGTTTTTTCTCTTTTCCTACTTTTCCTTCCTTTTCTCTAGTTTTCCCTGATCCTTCAATCACACATGTGATCTTTGTTTCTATCATCGCCTTGTCTCATCCCTCTCCCCTTATTCCATTTATCTCTCCCTCCATTTTGCCCTTCTAACTCTCCTGTCCATTAGCCTTTACCTCCCTTTCACCTCTCCTAGAGGCCATGTCCTTCCCTATCACTCCTTTCCTTTTTTTCCCTACCCCTCTCTCTTTCCTCACTGTTGTTTCCTTTCTCGCTCCTGGACAGTTGCTACTACAAGATTAAACTGGTTTTAGTTAGCATTTGTTTGGACAAAGAAAATCAATCTTTTGGGCCAACATTACCCAGATGAGTGCCAATAATACTACAAAAACGAACCAAAAATTAAAACATTTGACAAAATAAAACTATCAGTCAAAAACAGCACGTTTGGTGTTTTTTATTCATAAATGCCAACTTTCATATAAAGTGATGTGTTTAAAAAATTTGTTTTTACAATTAAAAACGGTGTTCTAAATCTTTCTGCACTGAGCAAAATACATTCTTGTTCATTAAAAAACGATTTGTTGCTTTTCTGACCTTTTGTTAGTAAAGCGCAGTGCTTAATTAGTGCCGGTGGTTTCGGTGCTTAGCACCAGCACTTATTTCTCAGGGCCGGGTCTATTGACTTATGTGCACCAATCTTTCCAGATACATTTTCTTCGCCTGCACAAGTTGCACAGAAAGTACAGCTGTGTGTTATATTAATTCTGCACGTAGATGAGAGCTTCTGGCAATGAAGAGGGAGGGGGGGTCACAGGTTGGGCGCTTCTGCAGATGCAGAACAAGCAGATTTAAAAGCTTAACCTTTAAATGTAGACGGGGCTCAACAATAGACCTATAGAAACACGGACTCCTCCACTTACAGAAACATCCAATGCACTCTAGAAAACACGCACATTTACACCATACGTGCATTCTTCCGTAAATACGACCCCTTAAATAAAAGTCCTCTGTCTAATGCCTGCAGGAGATGCAGTCCCTCAGTACATCACATAGGTAGTACAGGCCGTCGGGCAGATTTACAGACACGGAACCCAGACACGAGATTTGATGTGTTTAAAATGGTAGTGATCATGTATATTATTTTATAGCAGCTAGACCTTATTTCATTAACTGTATAAATGTGCATATCGCTCTATATGAAACATTGACTTGGTAATAAGGGCTCAGAAATAGTGCCTCTTTATTTCACTGTAGCTCACGTGACTTCTAATTCAGTCATGTTCATGTCATTCACTGTGACCACGGGCCTGGCCGTACAATTAACCTCATGTAACCCATTTCAGGATGAATTGAGCCTCACTTATAGACCGTACCCCTCACAGACAACACCTTCTGTAGACACAGTCCACAATGTCTTTATCCTTGCTCATACAGCTTTCTGCACAGGGACTGGAGCCTCGCTGTCTGTGCAGCCATGTACACAGGGCAGCCGGAGAAGAGACAGTCTAGCACAGCAGGATATCTGTGTACACTCTTCACCTGGGCACAAGGGAGAGGTGCCCTGCAGTCTGTGTCGGGAAGCACAGGGTTCTATACTATGTAGTAAGCAGCCCCTACCCAGACAGCTCTCCACAGGAACAGGCGCTCCTCTGAGCTATTAAGCCTTGTCTATGCAGGCACACTACTCTAGCACAGCACAGAAGGGATGCCTACGGTCTGTGCCCGAGAGCGCAGGGTTCTACATTACAAAGCACGCAGCCCCATACCTGAACAGTTCCCTACAGGAGTCACACTGAGCTATACACCCATGTCTATGCAGCCACATACACAGGAAAGGCTGAAGAAGTGCTTCATTTGAGCCCGTGGTTGCAGGTGTTTTCCACCAGCATTCATTTTTGGCACCGGGACTTATTTTTTACATTTCATACTTTGACCAAGATCAGGAGATAGATCGACTCTGACAGAGAGTGAGAACCACTCACACATACCTTGCTGCTCCCACTTCTCTTTCCCCCTCTTCCCCGCCTGGGGCGCCCCCCCTCCTCTCAAATAACAGTGTAGATTCCTAATCTGCGATTACTTTCACAGAATACAGATCCCTGGTAGTTTTGTATTAGTTGTAGATGTGTGTTTGAATTACATGGTTTTCTTTTTCCATAGCTTATTTTTATTTTCTGTGTAATGGTTGAATATATAACTACGAGTTGAAACTGAAGTTAGTGGTCCCATTTATAATTCAAACCGACTACAATGTGTAAGGACCCAACCACTCCCTAATGTTTATAAATGCATGACAAGAGACTATGTAATGGCTGCAGTGTATCCGTTAGGAATAATTGTCTACATGCAACTAAATACGTTATGTGATACTATGCTCTATTCTGATTTTGGCTTTGTAGGAAGACTTCTGAAGTAATATGCCAAATACTAATCAAATGTATTATATTAGGAAATGTGCTTGTCATGATACTGTAGCTATGTTGAATATATTCTTCGTATATACTTAAATGCCAATTAAAAGACATACAAAAAAAAAAAAGATCAGGAAATAGAAAGGCAGAATAGGGAAGGCGGCCGATTTCTGAGTACTTTTGGGCCCCGGCACTTATTATTTTACAAATTAAGCACTGGTAAGCGCGGTGCGGGGAAGTCTGTGGGCTTTTGTTTAAGTATTGATGTTAATCACAGCCCCTTCACGAGCTGTAATTAACATGAATACTTAAACAAAAGCCCACAGTC
This sequence comes from Calotriton arnoldi, assembly GCA_963921515.1. Taxonomy (NCBI): domain Eukaryota; kingdom Metazoa; phylum Chordata; class Amphibia; order Caudata; family Salamandridae; genus Calotriton; species Calotriton arnoldi. The sequence goes on along the minus strand of CAWUFW010004866.1, from coordinate 1,422,022 downwards.
TTCCCGCATCGCGTTTACTAACAAAGTAGAGCAAGTTTAAAAACACAGCGTGTACTTACGCTGTGTTTTTAAACTTGCTCTACTCTTTATTAGTAAAGCGTGGTGCGGGGAAGACTGTGGGCTTTTGTTTAAGTATTCATGTTAATCACAGCTCGTGAAAGGGGCTGTGATTAACATGAATACTTAAACAAAAGCCCACAGTCTTCCCGCACAGCGCCGCGCCTAAAACATACAGCAAGTGCCCCAAGCCAGCCTTACCTGCACTCCTGCTGGCAAAACCTCATAAAGGAAGTGCTTTTCGCGCTGCTCGCTTTTTAAAGCGGCAGCGCGGATTCTCTCTCGGGATGTCCTGTGTGCACGCTCCACACACGGGAGTGCGCGCTCACAGGAAGAGAGGTGCGCGCGCGCACCTTATCGGGCAATGAATCACATCACAGACCGATGGGGGTTAAAAGGTCGCTTTTATTTCAGCAACGACAATTCAATACAGTAATGCAATCAATGAATTTGCATGTAACCCCACCCGCCACCCTTCTTGATCCCCCATGAAATATCCCCATATCGATCCCCCATGAATTGTCCCCCGTATCGATCCCCCATGACTTTTTCCCCATATTGATCCCCCATGAAATTTCCCCATATTGATCCCCCATGAATTTTCCCCATGAGTTTTTCCCCACCTTGAACCTCGACCCCAACCCCTTAGTTTGCCCCCTTCCTACCACCTGCCTCATTCCTCTGTCCTCTGTTTTCCCTCTGTCCTAAGCTATTCTGCCTGCCCCAACCCTTCCTGCCTGCCTCAATCCCGTCCAAATCTGCCAATAGGTAAAGGAAACCCCGTGAGAACCCGGGAAGCTAACCCAAAATGAGGGGCAACTAAATGAATAAAGGGAGGGTGGGAGGGGCACAAATACGGCTGCGCTGCCGCCTACCTTGCCTCAGGACCCCCAACTGCCACTAATTGGAACGCGGCGTTTTGAAACCGCCGCGTTCTAAAGCAGGCGCCTCGCCTGCACGCGCTCGGTCTGGGCAATACTATGCCCGAAGCAGCCCGGGGGTGGACATTCTTCGAATGCCACCCCCAAGCCCCCATCAGGCAATGAATCACATCACAGACCGATGGGGGTTAAAAGGTCGCTTTATTTCAGCAACGACAATTCAATACAGTAATGCAATCAATGAATTTGCATGTAACCCCACCCGCCACCCCTTCTTGATCCCCCATGAAATATCCCCATATCGATCCCCCATGAATTGTCCCCCGTATCGATCCCCCATGACTTTTTCCCCCATATTGATCCCCCATGAAATTTCCCCATATTGATCCCCAATGAATTTTCCCCATTAATTTTTCCCCACCTTGAACCTCGACCCCAACCACTTAGTTTGTCCTCCTTCCTGCCTCATTCCTCTGTCCTCTGTTTTCCCTCTGTCCTAAGCTATTCTGCCTGCCCCAACCCTTCCTGCCTGCCTCAATCCCGTCCAAATCTGCCACCAGGAAAAAACCCTGCAAAGGCGTTTTTCCTGTCCCCCCACCCCTAGGGATTTGAATTGTGAAAAGTTCCCCCTTTCAGTAAAGATGAAAACAAAATCCCAAACCAGTTCAGTATCAACAGCTGATTTAGATGAAAACGCCAGAACATAAAATCTTGTTGTCAAGACACAAGTAAAGGGACTGTCGCTAATACAGCCCTCAACCCCAAGGTGCAATCCCAATATATCAAGTTACTTTCTTTAATATTCATCAAATACAATTCTTTTTGGTATAACGAAGGTGAACCCCATCAGGTTTGAAAAATTCTGAAAACAAATAACACAAGGCCCAAATGAACAAGTAGGACGTTTGGGCATGGCTTTATAAGAAAATAAATCATGTAACAAAAGCAACAATTTGGACCCAAAGCATGACCCTTTTTCTTCATTAATCAATCCAAATAAACTCAAAACTAAAAACTTATGTTAGATCTATAACGACTTCTTTCAGCCTTCATGACTGCCCACTTTAGAAAGGAGTGTCCACGATCCAGACGCTTGCCATGTATGCCGGAGAAGAGATATTGACGACCTGAAAAGAAACAGATGTTAGCAAGACCGAAAAATGATGTCTAAAATTCATTCCAATCTCCAACATAACTTAAACAGCAATATGATGTCCAACGGCCCAACCTTCGTAGCTGCTGTAAAGAAAAACCCCTTCTGACAGCTTTTGAAGCTGCTCCCATTCTAAAAGAATGGGTACCAAAATTCTAAAGGATTAAGACCTAATAAAAGCAAAGATTTTCTCAAGACCGCTAAAAGCTGTGAAGCGGTTAAGGCAGACCCATCCTGATGCTGAAAGTAACATTATTATTAGGATAACTTTCAAATTCTTCAAATTGTAACAAAGCTGACCATGGGCATAGCGGACCGCCAAGCTTCCGCAATACCGCAGTAGACCCTTTTCTTCTTTGGTCTGTTTTAGATGATTCTAAAAGAATACTTAACGAATTTGGTGTTGTTGACACATTGGAATATTTTAGCCCTTGAAGAAATGATTTTCTTAACAACTCCGGTACCCTAAAAGCTCCGCAGAATAACCATAACATGTAAACTTTAAATAATGAAACTTCAAATGTGGAACAACAAAGTTTATGCAGTGTTGGTACAATGCCCCCCAGAAAGGAAAAAGATATAGGTTTGCGCAGCACAGTGCCATGCCTCTTTATTTTAGACCAACCTAGTAAAATTCTCCTTCCCAACTCACCTAAAGAGGGGTCATAACCCCAAAAGCACTTACCATAGAAAGAAATGCCTGAAAGCTTACCCGCAATGGAGGCAGGGGATATATTGTTGTCAATGTTGCTCAGAATAAAACGCAGTATGTCATCGTTACGTAGTAAAAAGCCTACTTAAACATTGTTACGACAAGCCGCACCTGACTGGAGAAAACTCCGCCCAAGCCCTTCTGTAAGCTAAACGTGTGCTGATAGCAAGAGAGTGTTCCACCAACATCTTTATCTTCGGCCCGCTAGAAACCATACCTCCTGAGGAATCTGAGTTTTTCCTTGGTCTGCTTTTGGTATCAAACTACGGAATCTCTGCCACTGAGAACGAGATATTGCATCTGCTAAATTATTGTCCAGACCAGGTATATGCCTAACTCTAAACATTATATTAAACATCAAGCAACAAAGCATGAATCTCTGCAACAATTTACGCAGACGTCCATCTATTGCCCTTTGACCATTCACCAGATCCACGACATTTTTGTTGTCAACATGAAAAAGCAGTGATTTGTTTGCCAAAACTTGCCCCAATCTGTCAAAGCTACGAGAGGGAAAGAATTCAAAGAATGCCATACTGCGATACTCAATAATCCACTTATGAGGCCATGGATCCGCGCACCATTTACCGTCCCAAAAGAGCCCAAAACCGTTAGCTCCTGACGCTTCAGAGCGTTCGTCCAAAGACCTGATAGGAACACCATAATCCAAACCTCGAACTCGGATCTCATGTTCAGAGACACTCTAACCCTGAGATGAAGTAAAGAAAACACCCGCCATAGCAAAGCCCAACCTCTGACAGAAGTATCTCCCAGCCTTTACTACCCTGCAAGCAAAGTTTAGGTGCCCTATTAACTGCTGCATTTCAAACAGAGTGATTTTCGGTGACAACCTAGCATGTTCTAACAAATTCATAATTTCCTGCACTTTAGTAACTGGCAACCTGGCCTCCATTTTCACTGTATCAATCTCAATACCCAGAAATATGAGGGATATAGCAGATCCCTCCATCTTCTCTTTAGCCAGAGGCACGCCAAACTCTTGCATTAAAGATTGAAAGAAATGGAGTGCCTTGTCACACTGTTGTGATCCTTTTGATCCAACAAAAGAAAATCTTCCAGATGATGGGACACTTGGGAATGACCTGATCTGAATGAGAAACCATTGCAAAAAAGAGCTAAAATCTTTGAACAGCTGACAAGAAACTGCGCAACCCATAGGCAAAACTTGTCGACAAAGAAATGTCCTTAAAAGTGTATGCCGAGTAATCCAACGTCTTGTGGATAAACTGTAAGTAACCTAAAGCAGATTTGATGTCACATTTGGCCAACTCCGCTCCTGAGCCGGCCTTCTTTACCAGATCAAGAGCTACCTCCATTAAAGCAAACTGCACCACAGTGTCTTCCTTGGTGATAAAATCATTCCAGACGAAACCCTGGGGCCAGGATAAATGTTGTATCATGTGAAAATTCTCCCTGAGTCTTTTATGAACCACTACCCAAGGAGAAATGATAAGATTGGGAAGAGGCCAAGAAAGAAAGGGGCCAGCCATCCTACCCTCAGCAATTTCAGAGTGTAATTTATGAGTAATGACCTGTGGGAATTGTTTAGCAGATTTCACGTTTTGGGCAAACCTGCAGTGTCTAGGACCCTGATAACCGAGCTTAAAACCTTCTTTAAACCCCCACTCCAAATTCAAAGCTTTTTTCCCGGGAGGATAAAAACTGAAGCCAATAACTGAGCTTGGGGATATCAATTGGTGTAACTGCTTTTGAAATAATTCTGGAATGGGGCCCCCCTCCCTCTACCTAGACTGGAAGGGAAACCGGTTGCTTGTTCGCTAAAACTTTGCAAAATGGCATGTTTGCAACCACATTTGGAACCCTCATGCCTATATTTGCATGAATTCTTCTAGCAGAAACCTTCGTTAAAAATTCCCGCAGGCTCCTGTAGTGAAAGCTTGAGATTTTGCCCAAGAGCCCACCCCTCCCGGGGTGGGTCTGTTAAGAAAGGGCCAGGGAGCAATAGCAAGCCCACTGGCAGTATGCATTATACGGGGAGGTCTCTGGGGGATATAACCATTGCACCCATAATTCGTTATCCACCTCACCCCAAGGCTTCTCTGGAACGAGCACTAGACTGGCTCTGAAACTTTTTGTCATAATTTAGCCAGGCAAAACCTCCAAAATTTTGACTGAGCATTTCTAATTGTATCCAAGTATTTGAAAATTGAGACCGAACGGTCTGGAAATCTTATACAGTAAACACTTGCAAAAATCAGAAAGGCCGAGGTCCAAGAGTCAATATTAGTGGGAACCCTGGGTCTTTTAGCTAGCTCCCAAGCATCCTCCCTAGAGCCTTCTTTGGCTTGAATGTCTTTTAAGACCTATGACTTTGTCCTTACCCTCCTTCTCCTCTAGCGAATTTGTGTCAGACATGACCAATTTGTCTTGAACTATATCAAGCTTAGGCAAAACTACCTTCTGTAACATTGAAGGCGACTTACAACGGCAACAAGACTTATCCTCTGGGGCCTTACCGACAGCTCCATCTGCTTTACGTTTCCTAGAAAATGCCTTATAATGAAAATTCAATCAGCGGCTCACCTGCTTGACAGGGCTTGTCCGTTGGTGAAAGCTTTTTCTTGCTGGCGCCTTCAGCTGCCTTGGAATATCGCTCCAAATCCTTCCAACTCCTTTCAGATTCTTTTATCTGCAAAATATTAGCTCGGGAAAGCTTGTTAATAATAATCCTCCCCCCTGTTTGGAGAGAAAAAAGGCTATTAGACAAATCATCGCCGCTAGCAAGCTCACCCTCTTTCAAATCAGATAATATATCGTCACCATTAGCATGAAACCCCTGATGAACCCCGCTGCAGGATAGTTGGGCTCCATCGCCCACACCACCATCAAAGTGTCTCCAGTTCACCGCTTTTTTGAACTGTGTAATTTTGTGGTTGGACGAATGCATTAGGAAAACCCGCTCCGTGATCTTCCTTTTGCTGATGAGGAAACGAACAGGACGCTTGATACCTGTTCAAAGGTGTATTACTGCACCTGATGCCCTTTTGCAGACTTGTCTTACCGTTGGCCTGCAAGACACTAGAACTCGCAGACATGTGGACTCACATTAGCTCGGATGAAGTAGCGATTTTTTTTACCCTCATCGCTAAGCCACATCCATTGTCCCTGCCCTTTATGCTCACTATTATCCCTGACTGAAAGAATCACTGACGCTGCCAACCTCAAAGCCTAAAAAGAGAAAATAATATAGGAATATCATGTCTAGTAGTTGAAATTTAAGCAAGCAGTGACCTGAATAACATCAACATTAGCCATATGTTAAGTCCCCACAGGTGGCGCCATTACCCCCTTTCCTACCATAAGCACAACCTGTAAAAGCCTGACCCAGCACCCTTGGGACCAATAAAACCATCCTACCTTGCGTAACAAAGCACCCCAAAAGACTCCCTACGCCCGCAAGGACTCAGCCATAATTTAAAATAAACAAAACAACTAAAACGCTACAAAAACCACCAAAAACGGCACCAAAAACAAGGCGCTCCGCAATAATGCATATTCCTTACTGTCAACATGACCATTGCACCATGGCCGTAAATCCCATCCCTAAACCCCATATATAAATTCCAAAATATTTAATTACATGTTATGGAGCCAACTGTATTATCAATGTGTCAGTTATTCATTTGCAAGCTTTAGAGACACAAATAAGCACAAGACATATCGGTTCTTTAATCACTCACACTAAACATTTTTTAAAGGCTCATAATAAACAAGAACCAGGAACATAAGCAATAATTCATCTATAGTCATTTGTAAAGCATTTTGTCCTCATGTTAAAATACTCTCAATATCTTCTGCACAAACGCTTTTTATCCACTAGATGGCACAGTCACTCTTCCTAGCAAGTTAAACCCCTAATTGTTCACATGAAATAACTCAAGCTCCAACAAAACATTAAGAACGCTAAAAACATCCATTTAAATAAACAATAAAGGCAAGCTCTGAGCACATAAATGGCACAAAAACGGCTGCGCTGCCGCCTACCTTGCCTCAGGACCCCCAACTGGCACTAATTAGAACGCGGCGTTTTGAAACCGCCGCGTTCTAAAACAGGCGCCTCGCCTGCACGCGCTCGGTCTGGGCAATACTATGCCCGAAGCAGCCCGGGGGTGGACATTCTTCGAATGCCACCCCCAAGCCCCCCATTGGGAACAGTGACTGTGAGGCCAAGTTCTTTGCAAAATGCCTGCTGGTAGAGCTTACGGCTTGGGTGCAATTTAAAAATCTGTTGCCCAGAAATCAGACCGGGTTCATCAAAGGACTAGGTACATCCATCAATATTCAGATGTTGGCCCTAATAACAGAACAGGCAAGGCGGCGATCAATCAATCTTCACTTGTGTTTTGTTGATTTTCGTTCAGCTTTAGATGTAGTGCAGAGAAACATTCTCTGGGGTAAAGTGATAAATTGAGGTATTTCATCTACTCTCCTCAGAGCAATTCAATTACTGTATACAGATACATGGACAAAAGTTAGGTTGGGTGAAGGCGAAACAACTTCGAAAAAAAATCTGAAAATGAACGGCCTAAAACAAGGCTGCATCTTGGCCCCGCTCCTGTTCAATTTTTACCTTGCCAGTATTACACCTGGCCCGAACAGAAATAATTTACATTCCCCGTCGGGGGCTGGCTTTAACGTCTTCCATCTTCTGTACACCAATGATAGTCTCCTACTTAGGGGCATATTAACAAGGCGGCGATAAACAATTATCGCCGCTTTTGCGGGCGTTTTCGGCCGAAAAGCGGCGATAATTATATCGCCTTATCAGCAAAGACATGCTATCGCGTGTTTTGCTGATTTTGCTCCCGTTTCCAGCACGCCTGACTTCGCATTGATAATGAGATGCAAAGTAGGCGTGTCTGTGGAAACAACATGGGTAAATATCGCGAAGGCAGCTTCGCGATATTTACAATGCGGGGAAGCGATTATTTTAATCGCGTTAAGTATGCTTTAACGCAGGAATTTAACGTCTGTTAAATTCCTGACTAAGGCATACTTAACATGGGGGTGGATTCTGTGGCTAAGACCACAGGCCCTATCATCTAGGATATCGCCGTTTTCCCATGGAAAACGGCGATATCCACGCTATCTCTGACATTTTTATCGCCTCGGCGATGCGCGTTGTTAATAACGCGCTAACCGGGCGATAAATTCCAGAGATAGCCGGCGATAAATATGCAAGCGCTAAGCGCGCTTTGCGATATTTATCGCCGGCCCTTGATAATATGCCCCTAAGTTACACCAAGGTGGGGCTTCAGAGGCTAATTAGCGAAACTGCCCAGTACGTCTCGATCCATGGGTTAAAAGTCAATTTAAGTAAAACAAAAACCATGTTAATGACACAGGGTACAGTAATAGAACCAACATTTCATATAGAAGGCCTAAGGTTAGAGTCCGTAGAAGAGTACCAATACCTGGGGGTTATATTTGATGCAAGAGGCTCATTCAAGATTCACTATGTTGCGATGCAAAGAAGGAACAACGTATTAACCGTAGCATTTGCCTCCCTCCGGAACACCCTTAGAGGCTTGTCCCTTAAACCACTATTACAAATTATGGCACTTAAACACACCTTGGCTTTGACAAATGGCATGGAGATCCTGAGAGGGAAAGCCGATAAAATAATAGACAAGCTCATGATAGGAACTTATCGTCGCTTATTTAATCTCCCAAAATTGGCCTCGCCTTCACACATTTGACTAGAGTTTGGCCTTAGGTGACAAAATATAAACAGTCTCGGGCATTTTTGAAATTCTGTCATAAACTAAAAAAAAAGACAACAACTCCACTGTGATGACAACTGTATGGCAGGCTACAAGCGACATGAGAAATGCGGATGTCCACGAATATTTTAATGTGGCCATGACTACCTTTAGCGCGATTAACCGGATCAGCAAAAAAGTGTCATCACTAATGATAGAGAGGCTCTAGCGAAAAGATCCGATGCTTGGAGAGTAATTGCATCATATGGCCAATTAAAACCCCAGAATTATCTCGAGGGTTTGAAGAGACTAATAGCAAAGCTAAAGCCAATGAGACTCCGGTTAGACAATTTTCAATTCCATAGCAATTTGTCAGTTTGGAAAAAGTTGGGCAATCCAACGTCATGTTGCCTCTGTAATTATCACATAGTTTGTAGTTGTCCAGCTTTAATGGGAGAACGCAGAAGCCTGCAATATGCCATTCATACATGTCGTCAAGCAGTAATAGTGGGCTTGCAGGGAGAAGATTTACTATTTACTGGTACATTTTTAAAGTTTATTGAGGTCCCGGAGGGCAAACTAGCTAAATCCGTATAATAAAGATTCATGATGCCTATTATACTATTTACCCAAGTACTTACTGAGAGGAACGAGTCATACCTATAGTAAGGGTTTTCCGTCATATAATTGCTAGCGTGGTTTGATTCATGAGGAAAAAGAAATGTGAAGATTTTTACAAAACTGGCTCATAGCACTTTCAAATCCTTAATTCAGAAAGGGGATGAAACAGATACAGGCCTTGTAAATAATGGAATAATCTTTTCTTCTTTTTAAACTTTGAAGTGCATTTTATGACTTTGTTATTATGTGATATTAAGCATGGAATGTAAAATGTGGTATATTGTAAGTTTATTATTAATTGGAACATTAAATTGTTACTTACTTACTAACTGACCATGGATAACAGGCTAATGATATACAAAAATCGTAGATTTCTGCACTTATAATTGAGTTTGTATATGATTGCATGTACTTATTTAGGTATGTCAATACCATGACTATTATTCAGTGTTGGGATGATAAAGGATTCCAGCAAGGCACGTTGCACTTTGTTGACTTCTTTTTTTTTTTTGATAAACAATTTTATTGTTTTGAAAAGCAAACAGCAAATCAGCATTAGACATGGAAAATGATGAATCATTAGCATTTACAGGAGCATAACATCTCATGAGACCCGACCTCTGAAGGTATACACAGACATAGTAACCGGGCAGAGTATTTTAATCATTCCACGGTACCCAACCATTTTCCCCACATCCTCCAGTACTTCTTGGGGCATCCTCGTGCCGCATACAGGGTTTTTTCTTGGGTCGCGCACTAGTCTACCCCCTTCCGCCACTTCCCAGGGCCAGGTGGATCCGGACATTTCCACGCCGCCGCTATGTCACGTTTAGCTACAATCATGGCTGTGTTAAAAAACAGCTTTTCTTTTCTGGACCCATCCAGCCCATCTGTGATCCCCAGGAGGGAGTGACGTGGGTCATGGGGAACCACCCAACCCAGGACTTCTGTGAGCTCCTCCTCGATATCACCCCAGAATCGCGACAAGCGGGGGCATGACCAGACCATATGGAAAAAGTTGACTGGGGTATGGCCACACCTCGCACAGGATGCGTCCGGGCACAAGCTCGCCCGGTGAAGGCGCAAGGGGGTGAGATATGCAGCGTGCAGGTAGTATAGTTGGATCAGTCTGAGTTTGGCGGACGCAGTGACCGTCTTGGGCGCCATGAGGGCGTCACGCCAGTCCTCCTCATCAAGGGGACCCACCCACTCCTCCCATTGGTCTCTTAACTTGTCCAGCGTAGTGGGGGTGTTGTTGACCAAAGTTCGGTAAATGCGGGAGATACCCCTTTGCCCAGGTCACCCAGCATAGTCTGTGCCTCGGGAGGGCTATATTCAGGGAGCCTAGTGTCGTCGGTGATATGCGCGTGGAGGGCATGCCGCAGCTGTAAGTATTTGTAGAAATGGTACGGGTGTAGGGAGTATCGGGTCTGGAGGTCTTGAAATGAGCGCATGTGGCCGCTAGCCCAGACATCCCCAAGTTGTGAGATTCCAAGAAGGTCCCATGATCTAAACCCTTGCAGCCCAGTAACCTCTTGGAGCCAAGTACCCTGCCAGAGGGGTGTACATTGGGTCAGCTTGCGCGTCCAGCGAGTGTGACGTAGTGAGACTCGCCAGGCCAACAGCACAGAACGTGTTGCGTCCGGTAGCTGAGATGGAATGGACCCCCATACATCAGTGATTGGATTTTGGGTAGGCCTAGTTCGCTCAGCTCGAGTCGGTAAGCCGGGTCGGACCAACCCCGTTGAACCAGTCGTGGATAACTAGGAGATGCGCAGCCAAGAAATAGAGATAGAGGTGCGTCATCCCCATCCCCCGTCAAAGGAGGGGATCTGACATAGGGTCAGGGCCAAGCGCGCCACTTTGTTGACTTCTTAACTCAAAGAATTGTGTATTAACCTACAACAGTGTAAATAGGAAATCTACGGCGTAAGGGTCCTATTAAGTGCAATAAGACTTATGAAATGTTATAACTGTAGATCAGTGCTGTTAAAACCAGTTTTTACCTTGCAGGTTTTAATACATTATGATGTTGTGTAGTTCCTAGGACCCCCCAGGACCTGCGTGTTTTGGATGACCTAAACTGAGGGCTTGGTGTGCAGACAGACTCTGGACACCCCCCACAGGATGAGTCAGCCATTAGACCAGCTAGCTCTACGGCACCACTACAACCCCCTGTATTCTACAGTGGTGTAGGTAGTTTCTGGCAACCACTGAACATGACAACTCTGATTCCTCAGGTATCGTGGAAACAATACGGTATCTTTCGCTCAGTCACTCATGCTTACTTTTCTCAGAATACACATAGAATGATGACTGGTTTCAATAATTATTTATTGGTCAGGCATCAGTCTAGTATGAAACATATTAGCTGCGACGACAGACAAATGTGATCGCTAGCACCAATATCGTAAATAGTAAATACATTTCTACCATAGTGCTATTAAGATGAATATAAACAGATTATATAAATCAATAGCATTGGCGTACTCCTACGATGCGTAGCCTACCTAGATGTACCTAGCCTAGATATGTAGGTGAAGCATGTGGATGTAAGTGCTAGGATATATCCTAATGGAGCCAAGAATTCCCCGGGGAAGTGCTAACCCCTCACCTGATGGTTATGAATGAAGGACCCCATCCCTGCATCGAGGATGGCACCCCGCAAGAGATGCCAGGCCTCTGCCTGTCGAAGGATCAGCCTGCAGCATCTCGGTCCAGCCTGGAAGGAATTTTCCTCTATTCTGTAAGGGGGGGTGAGGGTCTTTTATTCTAAAGTGGTCACTCCAGGGTTTCTTTTAGAATCGATATGTTTTGAAAACATTCGCTAATCCTCTGCTAATCCTTTTCTACACAAACATGATCATGCACAGCTGGCTGTTGGCCATGGATGAAAAAAGTGGTGACCCTTATACAGAATAAATCTGCTGTGCCTGGGGACATGGTTATGTACGTCAGGTACAGGGATTAAGATAGGGTACCAGGAGCCTGATGTCGTAGAGACAGAAGTAAGCTACTAGATGAAAGGTCCCCTGTGTTAGGACCGTTATGTCGTGTGGATGGGACAAAAATGTATGTAATTGATATGTACTTGATGGGACTATCCTAAAGGACATGACAATGAAGTTTTTAACTGCATTTTTAAGATGTTCCTTTAAAAGGATATTTATTTACGGTGTGTCATATGGTAATGTAAGTGTGTCATATTTTAAGTTTTCATTAACTGAACAATAAAGTATCATTAATTCATTCTAACATGACTTTTTCCAACGTTTTTTAAACTAAGTCATTTACAAATTAGCCTATAATGTTTCTGACTTGCAGTATCCCTATATAGTGTGATGGGAGTACTTTATCAATAATAATAATAATAATAAAAATGCGGTTATTAGATGGGACAAAATACCATCTGGTTTACATTATAGAGTTACTGCAAGCCACCAAGAAGGTCTATGACCAGAGTCAGGAAAAAGGCCAAAAGCTGAGTGCCTTTATATAGTCAGGGAATTCTAAGGTGTCTTTTAGTATTAGTTTAATGTATAGCTATGGATTGGTGAGAGCCAAAAGACGGGTGCCAATGGGGTGGTTCAGTCATGTGGTGCAGGGATACTGTTAAGCGGGCACTTGTGGAGCAACAGCACATCCAGATGACTAGGATAGACGATAAGGTAGGGGAGGATCTGGTTGGGGTTGCTAGAGGCTTTTCAGGGGATCGAAGAAGTGACAGGAGACCAGGAGTCGGGTGGACTGTCTGAGGAAGGGAGTGTAGCAGGGGCAAGTACAGGGGGGAGAGAATGATGGAATTTTGGAGTTGCCGGGTGTAGCTGGGGACGAGGATATGTGGAATCGGTGTTGTTGACATTGTTTGTAGTGAACAGTTTTGTACCAGTGAAAACAATACAAACATATATTTTAAAAGATGTATAGCAAAGTACACTCCATTCCTTATGGCCACACCTGCATGTTCCCACAAACTGCTTACATTATTGGTGTTTTCTCCTTTCAGGTTCATTCCAAACATGAAGATTAAAAGTAGAAACTCTCCAGAAAAAATAATCACACCAAAAACAAATAGTAATTTTAGTAAACAATATCAGAATCTGTTAAGAGTAAATCAAATTAAAAGAATGCTGTGGCTCAGAGTGTGTAAAAAACATGCAGAGATGTAATCTCTCCTGCATGGATACAATACATATTCTGCCACAAATAACTTGTTTCTACTGATCATTTTATTTTTAAAGAAAGTATATCCAAAGAACGAAAAGCCAGCTTCTATTTTCCTTGTTGTAATCACAGCTGTAATTATGCCCTGCGACCTGCCTTCCAGCCTCTTGATGGCTCTGACAGTAGGCAATAGACCTCAGTACTCAACTTTATATCCTATTTCATTTGAGCAGCTGTCTCATTTCTTTATTACAGGTCACTAGGAGACAGCACAACTCGCTGATGTTAAGGAAATTAGAGACTGGCTTTTATATATGGATTGCACACTCCCATGAATACTACAGCTTCTTCTACTACTGCTACAATAATAATACTATTAAGAATAAGAATAAAAATAATGTTATTGTAGAGTTAGTGATATGGCACATACAAAGAGTTATTGTTATGACAATGGAAACTGGTCTATTACAGTGTAGTTATGATGACATCAGTCAACTACAGTCAAATGATATCACTACTCATCTGTTATATGGTGTACAGTTTAGGTTTGATGTCACAGTACCTCTTCCACAGCCTGAAGAGTGTGAGAAAGGCAGATCATTTACCAGGTTTACACCTGATGTTTAAATAAGAAAAGGCCTGATTTCCATCATCGCCTGATCAGGAGACATGTATTACTATATGTTTATTTGTTGCACTACTGGAAGGTATTGAAACGATGCAGGAATCTGCGCTCCTAAAACCGCACATTCTAAACTAGAGCTGCTTTTGAAAGTGACTTGTTGTAAGAAAGTACCTCTTTTGACATGTTGAGCTCCGCACTTTTTGCCTGAAAAATTATGTGGATTTGATTGTAGTGCAAATGGTCCCTGCCAACCAGGTTTGCTGTGCAGTGCTTCTTCCTGTAACATGATTGGTAGCTTCAGCCCCCTGTAAATCCCTGGTAAATGGTACCCCTGGTACCTAGGGCATGGGAACTGCAGAGGGTCCCCTAGGGACCCCTCACCAAGGCCATGCCACTGCCGCTTGCATTCCTAGGTGCAATAAAAAAGGAGAAATTCAACATAGAACACTGCCTGTGTGCCATACCAACCAGCACTGCCTAAGGTGTAAGTCACCCCTCTAACAGGCCTCACAAGCTTTAAGGCAGGGTGCACTATATCACACGTGTCAGCATATCTGTATGAGAAGATATGCCCCTAGAATATTTGTCTATTCTTAGATATTGTAAGTGTCAGGGAAGCCATAGAGTGTACATGGGGTGGACTCTGGACAACAAGAGTTCCCCAGCACCATGATGGCTTCTCTGAACCCAGGAGTATTTGGTACCAACTGACTCCTCTTAAGAAACCTACACTGATGCCAGTGTTAGATTTAATAAACCATGTACCATACAGGTGCCCCCAGAAAATCTACCAACCCTGGTGTGGTCTCTGGCTGGCTTTATAAAGCCTGCCACCACCAGACATGTTTTTGGACCAGTGGGTTGACAGCCTCTGCTCTCTGTGGCCAGAAACAAAGCACATCCTGGGCCGAGGTGTCACACTTTCTCCCCCAGGATGGGCAGAGTGCTTGAGGGAGGCTTCTAAGGCCTGCCACCTTTGTAATGTGATCCCAGCCTCTTTGGCAAGCAGCATATGGCAGCCCTCAGTTCAAACTCCCACTTTTGGGAGGGAGAACCGGCAGGAAAGCCTAGTAAGAATTGGAGGTGTGCCCCCCTTTGCCAACTCCACCCCTCAGGTGCTGGGGAGAAGTAAAGCTCATTTTTAGTGCCCACCATCTTGGAGATGGTGTAGCTTATCAAATCAGGGCTAGGTCTATGCCCCCTTGAAGGGTGGACAAGGAACATGTTCATAGGAAATAAACTCCAAAGAAGAAAAACTCTTTGTGAGGAACCGCAAGTCTGCCCTCCGGTTCCACCTCTGCACTCGATGCCCACAACCAAGTGGTCCACTGGTCCATCAAAGGGTCCCCAGCAGTTCCGAGCCTGAGTCCACCGGAGTTAACCCCTGCTGGACTCCACCTTGATGCCTGCAGTCACAATCCAAAGACTCCTCCTGACCGCTACCTGACCGGTAAGCTGATTTTTGTCACCCAAGGACACGCCTGCACCTGAAGCCCCTGGGCCTTGGGGAGCTTGACCAATGGTGTCCCTACATCCCCTAGCGTCTCTACTTCCCTGGGCAGTTGTGGGTTTTCTTTGCCTTGCCTCCTGAGGGATGCCTGCTGTCTTTGTTTAAAATCAATCTTCCTTATTGTATTACATTGTGGCTCGATGCTGTGTTGGCACTCTGCACCTGGCTGCTCCTGTGCCACTGCACCATAGTAGCTCCCCTTGTACTTACCTTAACTCCAGGAGATCAGTGCATGACAGTGCTTTACTCACCCGTGAGCAGCACGTCTTTAATCACTCCAGTCTCCTTTGGGAAACATTGGGTACCCGATCCCGGATTTGACCTCTGCACCTGGCCACCCCTGTGCAGCTGATGGTGCATATTTGGTGTCCATTTGAACCTTGCCTGGTGTGGAACTGAAACGCCAAAGACTAGAACTATAAGTTGTACACTTACCTGCAAAACCGCATTCTTGTTTTCCTCCCATAGGTTAACATTGCTGAACTGAAAAATTGCACTGTTGACTTTATAAAGTGAAAAATATTTCTTCTGAAAAATGTACTTACCTTAGAATGTAGATTTTGGTCTTAAAATAAGACCGAAAAAAAGCTTATTTTTATAAAAAAATGGCGTGGATCTCCCTTTTGAGTGGTGTGTCATTTATGCGTCATTGTGCGTCTTACACTCCTCTGAGTTAGGCCTAAGGCTACTCTCTCTCACTACCACAAATAGAGCACTTTGGGTTTACATTGAGCCCTGTACACTTCTGGGAGAATCTCTGGACTTTGTGCACAGTTTTCCCACATAGGGTTTACCATATACAGAGCCAGCTTCCAACACTTCTGTAAACACTTGTGTAAAGCGTCTCATAATGTATCCTGTACACAATTACAAGCTGAACATTTTGTGGTTACACAGAAGAGATTTCTCATAGCTTCTGTGTGTCAGCTTACTAAAACCTACCCTTTTAGAAGTATCCTGATCTATCAACCTTCCGGGACCAAGGAACACATTCAACCACAATATAAGTCCTTTCATTGAAGCTAGCATTGACGCTTCTGACTGTTCGGTTTTAGGAGATTTTAATTTTCATTTAGAAAAATGTATTAATGGCGATACAGCATCTTTAGTCGATTTTATGGCCAACTTTGAGTTAAATCAACAAGTGAAGCGCCCAACGCTCAAAGCAGGCCATACTCTGGAAGGCATTTTTACAAACAATTTGTCAGTAAAGGTTATGGAGGAATTACCATCTCTATGGACAAACCATAAGGCAGTAACTTTTAATATTAGCATAGTGCTACCTCAAGAAAGATCAACCAAGTCATTGCCTGCTTTTGAAGGTCGGGTCTGGAAGAACATCGACCCCGGTAAGTTTGAATCTTGTTTCGTATATTCTACTCCAAGCCACAGTTCAGATGTAGAATTGGCAGTCTCCTCATACTCCTCTTGGATTAAGGCCACGGTTGACTCTCTAGCCCCCATTAAATTGATTTACCAACGACAAAAAACCCCTTCGGAACTGTGGTTCACATACAAGCTTAGACTGTAAAAACAGCTTTGCAGAAGAAGAAAAGACCAACAGTGGAGATCCAAATATGATCTAGTCAAGAGAGTAAAGTACTCACGAGTTATAATAGATTATAAAAAAAATATTTGGAAAGAGAAAAGAGGTATTGTACTGAAAAGATAGCTCAGGCAAAAAATTCGAATAAAGAGCTATTACACACAGTGAAAGATTTCGCAAAAACACCAAAACCCATATGCAATAATGGAGGCCAGATCTTTTGCAATGTCTTAGCTAAGTTCTTTAAGGGAAAAGTGGAAGATGTATTTAATTCTTTTGTCAACAAGAGTCTTAATTATACAGCAGATCAAACAACTCTTGAAAGTTGCCCAGACATTAAAAGATGGGATAACGTTTCATCTCTGAGTTTAGAAAAGGTACATAAGCTAGTACCCTCAACTACTTCTGGTTCACCGCTAGATCCATGCCCGCCCAGAATAGTTCACCTGGAACCAAAAATTATTAGCGAGCAGCTGACTTATTTGTTCAATGAAATTATCATTACAGGCCATTTTCCGGAGAATTGAAAGATGGCCTCTATACTTTCCCTGCTAAAAAAAATAAATCTGGATGTGCAGGTACCCAGTAGCTCTAGACCTATTTCTAGGTTGCCATTTCCGACAAAGGTCTTAGAAAAAGCACTTAATGTTCAGCTAGCCACTTTTATAAAAACCAATGAATTACTGGATCAAACACAATTCGGGTTCTGAGAAGCACACAGCACGGAAGCAGCCCTTATTAAGGCTTCCGAAGAATTAAGAGGCATCCTAGATTCGGGAGAGAAAGGCCATGCTGATCCTTTTAGACCTCTCAGCGGCCTTTGATACGGTGGATCATAACATTCTTGCTAACCGACTCACAGAATCTGAAATTAAAGACCAAGCTCTTAAACTTCTTAAATCTTTTTTAGCAGATAGAGTCCAATTTGTCCAGTTGGGAGCATGCTCCTCAGAACACTTTAGGCTGCCATGCGGAGTACCATGGGGCTCATCTTTGAGCCCTACTTTGTTTAACTTATATGTAGTACTACTAGCCAAGCTTATTAGGTCCTTTGGCTTTTCCGCTGTCTCATACCCTGATGACACACAGTTCATTTTTTAAGTGTCCAGCAATGTAAAAGAAACTGCCAACCGTTTTAATCAATGCATGACTCAGATTAATAAATGGATGAAAACCTAGGGGCAGATTTACAAGCCCCTTGCGCCACTTTAGCGCCGCCGTTGCGTCACTTCTGTGACGCAACGGCGGCGTAAAGCCAGCGCCATGCTGTGGAGTATTTACAACGTGACGCATCTAGGGAGATGCGTCACGTTGTAAAGCTCTGCGCCACATGAAACCTGCGCCAGGTTTCATGTGGGCGTTCCGGAGTAGGGGGCGTTCGGCGCAGGAACGCCTCGCAAGAGTGGCTGAGTGAAATCTACTAGATTTCACTCAGTCACTTTTCCGACCCCGGTGCGTCTAAACCTTGCGCCTGCACCATGTGCAAGATAGGCCGGGTCGGCACAGTGCTGGAGTTGCGTTGCGCCCGCGACACAACTCCAGCACTGCGCCAACGTTACGACGGCAGATGCGACACGCATCTGCATTTCCTTGCGCATGATGCGCCGCATTGTAAATGCGGCGCATCAGTGGTGGCGCAAGGATGGTGATGCGTGTCGTAAGTTTCCTGGCGCATCCCTGCTGATTTGCAGGGATGCGCCAGGAATTGTAAATCTGCCCCCAACTGTTTAATATTGAACTCAGGGAAAACTGAGGTGCTTTTACTAGGCAATGATCCTGATTTTTGGTCTTCCAGTTGGTGGCCGAATGAGCTTGGTTCTTTACCTTCACCAGTGAAAAAGGTGAAGATCCTAGGGATTTTATTTGATGACTGATTGGCCTTTAAGGAACAGGTCAACACTTTACTTCAGCAGTGTTTTTTATTCTCAAACTAATTACGAAAATACGCCCCTTCATCCCTAGGGATTTGCAAAAAACGGTTCTGTCTGCCCTAGCCTTCTCCAGATTGGACTATGGCAATGCACTATATTTGAACATACGAAAGGGACTCTTACAGAAATTGCAGGCCTTACAGAATGTAGCGTCCCGGCTACTCTTGGATTTTCCCAAGCATCAGTCAGCATCGCAGGGTCTAGTCAAACTTCATTGGCTTCCAGTTGCCAACAGGATCAAATTTAAATCCCTTTGTCTAGACTATAAACCACTGCATAAGGTAGGTCCAGATCAATAAAAAAAAAAAAAAAACTGTTCCTTTGGTACATTCCAAAAAGAAACTTTCAATCATCCACTGACAAATGTTTGGTGATCCCCAGAGCTAAGAGAGCACATTGGAGAGGGACAAAATGTCATAGCAGGAACAGCCAAGCTATGGAACACCAAACATTTAAATTTAAAAAAACAGTCAATCAATCAATCAAATAAACTTTATTCGGTTTCACGTCGGAAAACCATAAAAGTTACAAAAATTACATATACCTAAAACAGTAATACATACAAACATGATTTAAAAAGTAAAACCCCATACACAATTTATAAATAGAACCCAATACCCAGCCTCCCAAATTAATCAGTAACCATAAAGTGCAATGTGCCAGGAGAACATGTCATCCTATTATATTTACTTTATGGCGCAAGCTAAGCCTTCAAAACTAATAGATCCTACATAGATCATCCATTATCTAAACATCCATACAGGCCCTGGATTTCACAGTATATTTTAAAACCCCACTATGAAAATAATACAATCCTCTTTCAACAGTTGGAGATACATAAGGGCAGGACGGGCCTGATTAAAATTCATTCTTTTTAAAATGGGAACCAGGAAATGCCATCGAGGGGTTTCATAAAACTTACATAAAAACATAAAATGCAGCAGATCCTGTGGAGACTGTCCGTCGCAGCCACAGGGAGCTAGCACTTGACCTCTACTGCATCCAATAGGCCTAGCTAACAGAAAGTGAAAAAGGTTCATCCGAAACCTGGTTAATAAAAACCTCTCATGTATTGATAAAAACCCCATTAGGTAAGGTTCCGTTGTCGGAGTTGTTTTGAGCATTAAAAAGTACGAACACTTGGTTTCAACATCTCCTGCTCCTCCCTGTCCAATTTCCTTGAGGTTAAGAAGGCTACCCGAATTAATTCCACATCCTTCTTAACAATGGATTCGGGCTTAAAAAATAAATCAACGCGCCCTACCCCTTCAAGGCTACTTTTAATGTAATTAAGCCAAGGAATTCGGGATGCATTATCGAGGGACATACACTCTCTTAAAATTAAATGGTTAAGGGTTAACTCCTTGTTCAGCCAGCACTTCAACCAAAACACAAGGGGGCGCAGAGCCAGGACATCACTTAGATAGGGGACCCCCAATTCCTCATGGGCTGCTAGGTTAGATATTCCGCGCGGAACACACAACAGACACTTCAAAAAGTCATTCTCAGCCACCTGGAGGACATCCGCAGCAACGTGTCCCCAAATTTCACTTCCATAGCTAGCTATGGCCATGCTTTTGGCTTGATAAACTTTCAACATGGCTCCAATTGGTTTCTTCCCTATTTTTGAGGCAAAATTAAAAATTGCCTCATTCACCCGGGCCAGGTCCCCCTTTTCCTCAAGATTAATGGACCCCATTTTAAATGATCATCAAAGAGAACCCCTAAGTAGGAAAAAACATTAGTGCGGGGATTTTAGCAGGGCCAACACTAAATTGAAAACTTTTTTGGGTCGTTGCCCCACTTGCATTATATAAGATTTAGAATTATTTATTGCCAAATCCCTATCCGTCATAAATTTAGAAAATGCCTTTAGTAGAGATTGCAAACTTAGTGCAGTCCTGGATATAAGGACCGCATCGTCCGCATAAAGCAAGACGGGGATGCCACGCCGCCCTACACACGGGTAGTCTACCCCGGTGGCTCTTAATGCAATATCCAGATCGTTAATAAAGAGATTAAACAACAATGGGGCCAACATGCAACCTTGCCGTACTCCCCTCTTTGTCTCCAGGTCCCTGGTGACCCGAAGGTCCTGGGAAAACCTGACATTAGCCTTGGTTGACTTGTGCAAATCCTCTAAAAAATTAACAATACTGTTATCCACTCCCATTGCCCTCATGGACTGCCACAATTTAACCCTGTTGACACAGTCAAATACAGAGGACAAGTCCATGAAGGCAAGGTAGACAGTGCCGGGGCGGGCAACCGTATATTTGCTCAATAACATAGATAAATTGAGACACTGGGCAACGGTTGAACGTCCCGACCGAAATCAAAACTGGACGTCCGACAGGATCTTATGCTCCTCCACCCAAGTGGATAGTCTCTGCAAAAGAATACGTCCTACAACCTTAACCACTGAGTCAAGGAGGGAGATTGGCCTGTAACAGTGAGTGCTATTCCTGTCACCCTTCTTAAAGACAGGAACTATAGTGGAAGAGGCCCAAGACTGAGGACAACCGTTCTTTGCAGCTGCGTTAAACACAGCCTCCAGTACCGGAGCCCAGAACGAAGGGTCGGACTTAAACAAGTCCTGAGGAATACCATCTGGGCCCGGCGCCTTATTAGTGGATAGCCCGGCAATGCCTGCCACAACCTCACCCTGTTCAAAAATCATTACAGGGGCATTTATATCCCGACCTTCTTGGCAAGTGTGCTCCATAGGGCTATCAAACATAGATTTAAAATGGAGCACCCATTCCTCCTCAGTGATATGCGAATCTAAAGCCCCCCCCACTTCCTGACCAAAAAGGGGGCGATTCACCACACTCCAAAACCTAGAGCTGTTCCTGAGAGTGCTAGAGTCAATCAGCTCCCTCCAAGCCTCCTCCTTCAGGGCACCCTTCCGGCTGACCAAAACTGATTTATATTCTTTACGGCATACACGTACCTCGATTTGATTTCTTGGTTTGGCTGACAGAGCTTCCCTCAACTTTTTCGCCGCCCGAGAGCAGTGAGAATCAAACCATCTGGGGACAGAAGTAGCCGTTCTACCAGCCGGGCCACTTAGGATTTCTCCGACTTTACGCACTATGGATTCATACGCGCCAATAACTTCCCCGGGAGAAGAGCCTGCAGAAGTGCATAGTGCTAACTCAGGAGCACAAGATACATTTACTTCACTATAAAATTTGTCTGGGGAGATCTGGGACCATTTAAGTCGTTGTTTGCCATCAGTTGATCTAAGTAAACCCCTGCTTGTTACCTCGCCAATTCGTGCTGATAATGGGCCCTGCATATAAACACAAAGTGGGTTATGGTCACTATATTCGCTCTCAACAATGTTAAAACCATAAAATAAGGTTTGTAGGGAAGAAGAAATTAAAATAAAATCTATAAATGACCCCCTACCACTCCCTTTAAAAGTTGGCACAGGAAATATAGTATGCGGGGCAGTTAAGGACATCAAGGCCATCATATCCAATTCATTTAACAAATTATTCAGCGATTCCCCCTGGGCGTGATGTTCAAAATGAAACCCCTTCATACGGGGACAGCCCAACTCAGATATACAGGATAACATTGGATTTCCACATGGATGGATGTTAAAATCACCAAAAACCATAAGGTTATGTAGAATAGAGCCGAAAGACTGTCTAATAAATGTGCCCAGGGTGGTGATGTTACAGGCACCATATGGGCAGGTCACAGAGTTGTAAAAATTAATAAGTCCCCATCTAGTGTCTGCCTTTTTGGCTATCAGTGCCAGTATTCCTGGGTTTGTAGTCGACACAACCTGAAACTGACAATCGACCGCCAAAGATATATATACAACTAGACCTCCCTTGGGTCTTCCGCTCGCCGAAGGAGTAGCTGGGACAAAGAAAGCCTTGTAACCTTCCAAAAATAGATCACAATCCACCGACCATGTTTCTTGGAAACTAATTACGGGGAATTGCTTCACAAATTGCACCCATAATGGGTCTCGGAGCTTATTTGCCAGCCCTGCAATGTTCCAAGATATTAAATTATTGGATATTTCACCTAAGCTCCTCTCAGCTACCTCTATTGGGAACTCGGTATGTGCAACAAGCTCAGGGAACGTAGGGATCCTTAGTCAATCACACTGCTCCAACCTTGATAGAGCAGAAAATCTATTATTTAATTCCAGCGAAGGGCAGGCGCCAATCTGTTGCAAATGATGAATAAACCATGGGAATAGGCTGTTGCCTAAGTACTGGTCTATTTGTCCACCCACCTCCAGGAGCTGCCATAGGGACATTGTGATACATTTCCCTAGAAGAAACGGGTTTATAAAAGAAACCCAATGGAAAGGCCCTGATGACAGATCCAGAGTTAAAAGGAGCATGACAAGTGTCCCTAGAAAAGAGCCTGCCCGCAGTATGGGGGTTATCAAAGTTTACAATGACACAGTCGCCTGTGCCCGTTTTACGCGAACTCTCAGTCCAGCTCACCCTACGGGCCATAAGAATGTTTTTAGCCACACAGGCACCCAAAACGGTGTTATGTGCAAACCAATGAGTTAATTTATTTTTCAGCTGCCCGAAGTCCTCACCAGCCCCTCGGGGGAGAGAAGGAACACTCCCCAAGACCACAACATAAGGAGTAGATTCCGGTGGCAGGTCTATTACTGGGAGACTCATTGGCTGTATCTCCCTTTTCTCCAACCTCCCAACCCTTGGAGGCACAGAAGAACATGCTCTTTGGGGGGACTTACCAGTACAGACTGGGATGTCGACACTGCTAAGCGCAATGTTATTGGAACTAGTCTCGTCTGATGCCTGTCTGTTTGCAGTAGAGCTGTCAGATAAGCCCACCCCGTACCTGTCCCCATGATATTTGATGGCTCTACGCTAGACTTCAAGCTAGCTGCCAATATAGCCGGGGGTTTGCAACTAACCAGCTCCTCCATCTTTAATAATCTGGCTTCTACAATACTTATTTTTTGCAGGATAGGTTCCAGTAAGGTTGACATCATGGTTTCAAGCCTGCCCCAGAAGTTCCCCTCCTGTGTGCTATCGGCGAGCAGCCCTGAAGCCACGTGAACCATGGGGTTAGGGGGGCCCTCGTTAGGTTCACTTGCAGTAATAGCGGGTAGTACTTTCTTCCCAATTATTCTCTGGGCAGGTTTACTTTGTTTTAATATTCCTCGACTCTTCCTTTTTTTAGGGAGGGGTTCATTAATACGATCCGACCTAAGTTTAGCTTTCTGCCCTCTGGTCGTAACTTTAGGTCTAATAGGGCTAGATTCTAGGTCAGTAGATGAAAAGGAGACAATATCTGTCACTGAATCCAAAACAACATGTGGAGACTGACTAATCCGGGATGGGGGTACCTCAAGGTTTGTCACCACAAAAGATTCAGGGATTGCAGGAGTTAAGGAAAGTCTGCTCTGCAAAGGTAGGGGCTCAACGCATAGCCTTCGCTCAGTAAGCTTAATCTCGTTAATGAGGGCTGATTCTGCCCTCAATACGAAAGCATCTAAGGTCCCTACCACACCCTTACCTATGCTAGGCTTATGCTTACTCATATTAACCGTATATATACACACTATTATATTAGCCAGACAATACAATACTGTTCCCCCAACAAAACAAAACCCTGTGACCAAGTTCTTAGGAAATTAGCCCAGCCCGGCCTCTTACGGGCACAGACAAACCTGCCCGCAGGGGTTCGAGGCAGCGCTTTATAGCGCGATGGTCGTGCCTCACCCCATGGCAGCTGATGGAGATTGGGGTGATACAGTGCTGTGCACCCTGGGACACCGAGTCCCACCAGGGTCTCGCAAGGGCTGTAGTCCGTGCACCGGTAAGCACCACTGGCAAAGAGTCAAAGAAATAGCTCACAGCACAAACAGCCTCGGTTCACACAATGCAAGAAGCCGGATAGCACGTCCAGTCAGTCCAAGTCCAAGCTAAATAACAAATGTTTTTCTTTTAAATATTCCCAAACAACTCGACCACAAGGTGTACAGGTTGGTTAAATCAAAGTTAAAATGCAGCTACGGATGGTTGGACGATCAAGAATGGGGCTCACAGTACCTTTCAATTGACTCCTGATGCTGGATACATTCCTCAAACCTGAGGGTTAGGGGGGTGGCCCTGCCCTGCCTCTTCCTGGCTATGACAGGCAAGGACGGGCCCGCCTGTGCGCGTCCCGCGCTGCGGGAGGTGGGCGTGACTTTTATGGCGCCTCCGGGCACGAGTGCAGCATCAGGGTGGCGCAAGGCTGCTGGGGGATGTAGTTCCAGCCGTTCCCCTCATGGCGTGTTGATGGCAATGGTGGCCGCTCCCCTCATGGCAAAAGATACCAGGTAAGGGCCGTTCCCCTCACGGCTGTGGTTTGGATAAGACCTGGCGGCAAAAGAACTTTTGAAACGTCCCGCGCTGCGGGAGGTGGGCGTGACTTTTATGGCACCTCCGGGCGCGAGTGCAGTGTCAGGGTGGCGCGAGGCTGCTGGAGGATGTAGTTCCAGCCGTTCCCCTCATGGTGCATTGATGGCAATGGTGGCCGCTCCCCTCACGGCAAAAGATACCAGGTAAGAGCCGTTCCCCTCACGGCGGTGAGCCGTTCCCCTCACGGCGGTGGTTTGGATAAGACCTGGCCACGGCAAAAGATACCAGGTAAGAGCCGTTCCCCTCACGGCGGTGGTTTGGATGAGACCTGGCGGCAAAACAACTTTTGAAACGTCCCCATTAAAGCTCCTTTAGGAAACTACTGAAAACCTGGCTCTTTGGAAAGCTTTTTTAGGCCATTACTTATCGGCAGTAGATTGTGGTGTAAGCAGTGCCAAGACACCTCAGGGCGTTCGAGCACTTTAGAAAACATAAAATCAAATCAAATCTCAACAGTGATAGCATTGAAAACAAATGAGCACTATGAGCAAAGTTGGAAAAAACACCAGGTTGGCAGCACTTAATAAATGCAGGAATCCTTCCCTAACTTATTTAAACGTCTATATTCTAAGCAAGGGAGACAATATTTTTGTCTGGTTCCTTGTTTTCCACACATGTCACGAGGCCTCAGCCTGTCCTGGACTTTAAAGTAACAACATTTTGCATTTCGACTACAGTAGTTTGTGCGTAAACAGTAGACATTGAGTAATATCAAAATAAATTCAGGGGACACAAAGCACTCTTGACTAAAAAGTTAAAACTGTCTGAATGTCTCAAACATGGCATGACTACTCTTGGCTACTGTGGTCGTAGTGTGGTAAATGACAGCAAGTAAGGCTGTGGCACCACTTATTATGAGGAGCAGTATACCATTGACCGTACATGACATGGATATTGCAAGTCACCTCGGAGTTTCCTGAACTTATGTAGGCAATTGGCCTTTACCTTAGTGCCTCTGTGGAGCCTTGGAAGTTGCCTGTGCCTCCAGGCTCCATAAAGGCACTAGGATAAAGACCAACTGAAGTTGTCAGTGCCTAGATTCTGGGAGCAGGGAGGCAAGATGGCAGCCGCTTGAAATGGCCGTAACATAGCTCTGTGACTGGCCTCTGGACAAACTGCAGAATCTGGGAAAAGGAGACTGAAGTGATTAATCCCCCCCGCTAGAGTATGCCAGGGCAGTAGCAATTGATTTCTGGTGGGCTGTCACTTCTTTGATAAGACTTACTGGCAGACGGCGAGGGGATACATTGTTACAGAAGAAGTTTCTCTCTGTCTGCCAGCATTTACACATGGCAGCACTGTGCCCCAAAGATTGTAGCTCACGCAGTGGTCATGCCCAGGATGACAGATTGGGCCCAAAAGCAGCAGGAGCTGAAGCAGACAGTCAGAAAATGAAGGGCTCAGCTGGTCCATTAGTTACATCAGTTGCACCAGCCCCAGCTGGTTCTGGTGCGGAGCCAAAGCAGAGAGGACGGCATCTCCTAACAACAGCCAGGAGAGATTCGGCTGGCAAGAAGAGGGGGAAAGTGGAGCCTACTTTCTTTCAGCACACACAGGGCACTTTAGTCTTGGAGCTGCTTCGTGGAGCAGTGAGTATCATGGAGGAGTCTAAGCAAACAACTTGAACTACTGGGTCATGGGGGAAGGGCTTAAGTGGGACTATTCGCCAATGGATCAACTGGTGTGGGCCATGGAAGCTAGCTGTCAAGAGGATCCATGTTCTAGTCCCTCTTCATTAGATTAAATCTATCAATGTATCATGTCTCAT
The DNA here is from genome assembly GCA_963921515.1 of Calotriton arnoldi. Lineage (NCBI taxonomy): Eukaryota > Metazoa > Chordata > Amphibia > Caudata > Salamandridae > Calotriton > Calotriton arnoldi. The sequence continues at coordinate 1,394,891 of CAWUFW010004866.1, read as the reverse complement.
AGAAAAGAGACCCATCTGGATGGCTGGAGTTCTCAGGCAGGGATTTGCATCTTCAAGGGGCAGTCAGTAAGATCAACATATCATGTAGCACTATAGGTGAGTGTTTGACAGATATAGAAACTAGAGTCACCGCTCCTGAGATGGATGTGGTGGGAGCCTGTGGTCTGGTGAAAGCGCACGATGCCCAAGTAGTAGATATTTAGTGGAAACTAGAGGATCAGGAGAATCCACAAAGGCATAAAAACTTACGTGATCTTGGTGTACCAGAAGGAAAAGAGGGATCAGATGTCCGTGCTTGGATGGTGGACATGTTTTGTCAGACATTTCCTGAACTTGAGGGATGGAACTGGGCCCAGGAGGTTCAAAGAGTCCATTATTTCCCCTTTGTACAGAAGCAACCAGCTAGGGAGGACAGGTAACACAGACTATTCTAGTGTACATAGGTAACTTTCTCGTTCGAAAGGCATTCTTTGAGAAAGCCAGGCCTGAGGCAAAACGTACAGTGGGGGACTGCTCTTTCTTTGTTCTGCCTGACTTTTGTCATCCAACGGTGGAGAGTAAATGGCATCTGCGACAACTCATTCAACCTTTCCAAGGCAAAGGACCACAGGCTTTTCTATTAACCTAGCTAGCCTGAATGTGATTTGGGGGTACAGGACACCGTTTTAATGTCGGAAATCAAAGCTAAAGAATTTCTGCATGAAATGAGTAAATTAATACTTCGTGGTTGGAGGGGGCTCTCTCCATTGTAATGTACACTTTGGCACAGATTGCTCTAAGGGAAAGTGGAGTGGGGTGTCTTGTATTATGGGTTGTGTTTAGCTTTAAGTCTCTCACTTTTTTCTTTTGGTAGATTGCATGTTACACAATAGTATTATGTTTGTTTCATCACCACAGACCTATGCTTAGTCTGTTAACTTCTTTTGAGTGGAGGGATGGGGGTTGGAGGGGTCAGGGGGTGGTTGGGAAGTGGGGGGTTGGCTGCAGGGGGAGGAAAATATGAAAATCCTAACAGTGAGCAAACCACAAAAAGGGGAAGGAAGGTCCGTCATAGATTCTTTTGTGTCAAAATGGTAGAGAATGGATATTGGAGCAAGGCTTACTATCCCAAATGGGTAAATTACCTATATGTTTGGTTAATGTGGGGGGTTTAAACGATAGGGTTAAGCGTCAGATGGTGGCAGGAATTTTAAGATCACTGGGACCAGGAAACTCATATTCATGGGTTAAGAGAGATTTGCTGACTGTAAAGGGCTATAAATTAAAAGCATATACAACTCAGACCTCAATGATAAAGGGGGTTGCTATCGTTATCAAAAATAATATGGGGCCCACTAAAAGGAGTGAAGGTGGATAAGTGAGGCAGGTGGACAATTGTGGAGTTGCAATGTGGGTTTACCTTGTGCTCTATTTATGAATCTAACCAGGGCGACCCTATGATATTTGAAGATTTGGAGGTCAAACTAGCTTCTTGGCCAGTCCCATTAATAATATGGGAGACCTAAATATACACCATGAGGTGGGAAGGAACTGGAAGACTAAACATCAGGGGAGGAAACCTCAAGTCTACCGAGCTTTTGGAGAGCCACAGTTTAGTGGACATCTGGGATGCTCAGAACACCCCTGATCCTGGATTTACATATTTTTCAGCGCCACATAGAAAATTGGTTCGCTTAGATTTTTTTCTAGCTTCAGCTAGAGTACTGGGTAATGTTAAAATTAGGAAACTACCAAGGGTTTTTTCAGATCATAACCTGTTAATACTGGAAATTGAAGGCCAGGGCTGTGTTAAGATGGAATCAAAATGGACTTATGATAGAAAGCTGATTTTAAATAAAATTTTAAATAAATCATTAATCGAACTTACCAGGAAGTGGGTTGTGAAATATTTCAATTTAAATAGATATAGTGCTTCTAGAGGGGTGGTCTGGGACTCTTTTAAAGGGGGACTGAGAGGGGAGGTTATTAGCTTTGTAATGTTTAGCAGGAGGCAGGAAGAACATGATATCAGAAGGCTGTATAGACAGCTTGCAGCCTGGAAGAAGGCCACATGAAGCAGATTCTGCAGGGACAGGAGGAAGGGCATGTAATGTCTGATATTTTGGCACTTAAATCTGAAATAAATAGTTATTATTTTAAGAAGGTGGCGGAGGGGTACCAGGTTCACAACAACGAGAGTTATGGATATGGCGACTCTGTTTGCAAAATGTTAGTGTTATGCACTAGACAAATGGAAACCAGAAATCTTATTGAGAAAACTAAAAAGAATGATGGGTCATATGCCACTGGATCCAGGGTTATTATTGCAACTTTTTCAGGTTTCTATGAAGTCGTATACCAGGGAGGTAAACTGATACTAGCATAGGGAGACCAGAAGACTGGATTGATGAAGACCATGTCCGGCTAGGTTCAGATGATAGTAGGGAATTGAAGGCGGACATCACCTTGGAGGAAGTAATGTTCACACTACCCTCAATGGCAGTGGGGAAGGCGTCTGGGCCCGATAGAAGCCCATTTGAGTTATATAAAGTTCTACAGGCAGAATTAGCTCAGCTTTTGCTAGATTTGTTCGTAGGAACACAACATAGGGGCGAATCCCCTGCGTCTTGGCAGGGCACGGACATTATTGTCTTTCCAAAAAAGGGGAATCCCTTGGACAATTCAGCCTCGTATCGGCCTTTCTCCTTGACAAACTCTGACGTCAAATTGTATTCAAGAATTCTAGCACTGAGCTTGGGGGGATCATAGCTAACCTGGTCACACCATTGCAACACAGTTTTATACTGTCCAGAGGAACAACTGATCATATTAGACAAGTTGTAACTTTATTTGATATTGTAGAAACAACAGGTGACCAGATGGCTATGATCTTCCTCGACGCAGAGAAAATGTTCAATACAGTGTCATGGGGATATCTTTGGCGGGTTATAGAGTTTAAAGGATTTGGACCATGGTTTATTAAGTCCATTAAGGCTGTATATAATATGCCCTATGCTAGGTTGCATATTAAGGGTCAATAATCAGGGAGAATTGAAATGACAAGAGGGACTAGGCATGAATGCCCTTGTTCCCCAATTCTGTTTGCTCTCTATATAGACCCTTTTATTCTACAAATCGCCAAAAGCCAAGGTATAATGCCTGTCAGCATGAATGGATACGACACCAAGGTATTGGCATATAGAGATGACATTGCAGTGACAACAGTAGATCCTAAGAAGGCTATAGCCGAGATTGAGCAGATAGCAGAGAAATTCAGGAGAAAATCAGTTTATTTACTGAACTTCCAAAAACAACCAGATTGTCTGAAAAGATAATGTTGTATTTACAGATGCTCGCCGGATGGACAATGCAACACATCTAGGGATTAAGATCAACCCTAAGGTATCTATGATCTTTCACAGTAATCTAAAGCCATTGATTGGCAAGGTTAATGCAGAGCTAAGGTATATAAATGGACTACACTGATCAATTATTGGTAAATGTAATGTGTTGAAAATTGTAGTTTTGCCTAAGGTGCTTTATTTATTTTGCTCTATACCTCTCGAGGATGACTGGCCCTTACTTAAAAAATTGGATGCCATTTGTTCTCATTTTATATAGCAATATAAGAAGATCATGAGACTCCTTAAGTTCTTAAGTCTTCCACAGGAATGGGGAGGGTGGGCAGCTCCCAGTTTTTTGTTTACCATTGGGCAGCTCTTCTACCACAGATATGGGTATTGATTATTGATGGGAGCGGGAACAGGGTAGATCAACATGTCATTCAACCTACCATTTATGAGCTAGCACATGGCAAAGCTGCTTGGGGCTGCCTCCTTTGATAAGTCGAGCCAAGTTCCTTTAAAAAAGTGTGTTTCAAGACTGTGACAGCAGCCTGGTGAGTTTAGAAGAAGGTTCAAAAGCTGTTGACGATCAAGCGATATAATAAACATACTCCTCTGTGGCGATCCCCGATCTTGCCAGGCAATTTTTATGATGGAATGGGTAAACAATGGTAAAAATCTGGTCTCATTAAGGTAGGGGATCTTTCTGCTGCTGACCACATATATTCATTTCGGCTGAGGGATACACTATTGTAAGTACAACTGACATGCGGCCAGACGGGAAACGGGAGAGTTGAGTGCGGAGTGCGGAGTTCACCGAGTTTGGAGCGGAGTTTGGGGCGAGCCGTGCGCCAGTGTGTGGTGCGTAGGGGGTGGAGCCCCAGCAGCAGCGGCGGTAGCGGTGGTGGTGGTGGTAGCGGAACACGGACCGCTCGGTTGGTTGTTCCGCCGGCCGGCAGACAGTGCTGGCGACCTGTGGTCTGAGGTCTGTGGCGGCCTGTGGCGGACATAGGTGAGGTGTGGGCAGCGAAGCAGCGGCGAGGCGCGGAGGTGTGGAGAGGTGAGAGGTGAGAGGCGTGGAGATGGCGGTAGGAAACACTGCAGGGATCCCTTCTGTGGATCGGTGAGGCTTGCGAAGGTGAGTCTTCCGTTTTTTGAACTCCTAGCAGCTCCCCTTTGTGGGTTTAGCCCCCCGCCGCTCCCCCTCGGTGACCAACGGTGTCCTAGGTCCCTAACTCCCGCCCACCACTATTACCATCAGCATAACAGTGTGTCTGCTGCGCTGTGCTTGTCTGCTGCCTTGCTGCCTTGCCGCCCCCCCTGGACCGAGTCTCTCACTTACGGTGCCCCGTCCGAGGGGGTGGACAGCGTGACTGCGCCGCCTTGCACTGTCCTGCCCTGAGCCGCCCCGCCCTGTCCTGCAGCTGCCAAAAACCTGCCAAACCCACCTGGTTCGGTTGGCTCCGTCCCTGGTCACCCCACCCCACTTCTGCATCGTGCAGCCTCAGTTCCAGTCTCTGCACTGCCAAGCCCAGCCCGGTCCGGTCTGGTTTCGCTCCCCCCAGCCCCAGCCCCCATCATCCGTCCGACACCCCGGCCCACATCTTTACTCTGACCCTACTGGCCTCCTGTTGGGACTCCTGTACATCCCCCATATGCGCAATATACCACCTCAGTTCCATTTTTCATAGAACTGTCCGAGGCGGCAGGGGGGTACATGGGCCACAGGGGTCATAAGGCAGGTTAGTGTAGGCAGGGAGGAGGAGGGGTGGAAGAAAGGGGGGTGTCTAAAAAGCACCGCTTGTACCCACCGGCCACGTGAGCCCCACGTGAGTCCATCGCAAAAACCGGTAGAGGTGGAATCAGCTTCACATCGGCTTCATATCGGCAACGCAGTTAAATAAAATAAAATAGAGTGATGAGATCCGGGAGAACAAGGAAGGTGCTTTCATCACCGAAACAAAAAAAACTAAAGCAGTTGGCAGCAGCGGTAGAGGGAGCAGCAGCAAATGCCTCTAACCAACTGATGTCCTCGTCCTCGTCATCACTGGACCCACTGGTTCCGTCCCTCGGTGGACGAGAGCCTGCTGGTAATAGGGACCGTATCTCTCCGCTGTGCCACAAGACTACACAACCTCACTCGATTCTGGAGTACTTTAAAAAAACACCTGGATCAGTTAAGCCTCTTTCCCCCCCACAAACATTGGTGGCGCCAAGGATTAGCAATTTCCAACAAATAACCGAAGCAATCATTCATATGTCACCGATCAGCAAAATCACACCGTCACTAGTTACCTCCAGCGCTAATCCTAGCGTCGGTCCATCTGAGAATGACTCAAAAACGCCCCCCGCGCTTCCTATGGTAACCTCTCCGGTCATTCAGCAGTCTTCCTCTTGTCACCTATCCGCACCTCAGGAAAACTGTATGCCTCCTGACTTAAGAAATCATCCTCGGACTGAAACAATTGAACGAATATCTAACGCTGTGCTACAGCAATCAGATATTCTCATGTCCATGTCAACACCACAACTGCCATCAAGTCCCTCACTCCCACAAAATAACCAATCCCCAAGCCTTGGAGCACCCAGTCCCATCGTAATCCAACGGGAAAGGGCCCTGAAGGAGGATATTACATTGTTCCCACTGCAAACGTTGTCAAGTATAACGGCAGCCACAGCAGCAGCCATAGCCACGACCACAAGTGCAGCCACAGTTTCCACAAAGTTCGAACGAGGAACCGACACAAAAGATCCTAAAGATCAACTGCTACTGGACTTATCCTTTTTTCTCAAAGATTCAGATGAATCACTTAACACGAAACAAGAATCAGACTCACAAGCCGCTTCTTTGTCATCCATGTCTAACATTTGGCCGCAACTGTTACAAACTTTTCAATCTACAGTCACGGCACTAAACTATCACTCCGACAAACTGGATATGCAAGTCGACCTTTTGAATAACTTAGCCGTGTTTACAGCAGGCATCGACAACAAGTTAGAGAACTTAAACAACCTAATAATAAGGGCTCAATCATCTTTAAACCTGGTACAATCAGTCTGCTGTTGCTCACCCATCATTGACAGCCTCTCAGCACTTCCAGCCTTTTTAAACTGTGTTTTAGACGAAGTCAAACAACTGTCAGGAGGCAGTGCCAGCAAGGGCCAGGTTCAGGAGCTCGCACAGTCTACAGACTCCGTCAAAACAAATGACAAGACACCGACATCAGAGGCCTGCGAGATCCCAGAAAGCAAAGAGACGAAACCTTCAGCAGCATCTAAGCCGTACCGCACAGCTCAAGGGTTGCCAACACCAGCTAAGTCGACTCTGCCCATGTTGTTGAGCCCTCAAATTGTGAACGACCTTACAAATGCAGTCAACCCTACCATTGCAGACCCTGATTCTAAGTCACCCACTCTGGTCTCACCCCACTCCAAGACAATTTCCCAATCGCTTCACCCTCTCAGTGAGAGAGAGAAAAAACGTCAACGCAAACAAAGAAACAAACTAACAACAATATCTGAGGCTGCATCCTCCAAACTGTTTCCATTGTTTAAGAACCGGGCCAACGAACAAGTCTCGAACCTTATTCCATCAAATCAGGACCAGCTGACCACAACAGCCCCTCTATCACCAAATCTCCAGCAGTCCACCCTCGTATATCATCTGGCCCAACCCGATCCTCCCCCCGGCCGAAGAAGCTCCGCACAAAAATTCTGAGGAAGTTGCGGCTGCTGAAAAACCAAAACCGCTTCGAAACGGCATGGAGCAAGCAACTTGTCAATCACAAGCTGTAAACACAAACCTGTTTATCAAAACGATTACTCACACCCAACTCACTCAATACTCCTGCATTCAAACTGCTCCATCAAGCACCGGAGGTCATCATCCAAAAGTAATTTTCAAGAAGACTCTAAAGCCATCAGAGGATTGTTTGACAACTCCGGATGGGCTTCGAGGTAATCCTCTACCAAATCTTGGAATAGCCCCCGACCCTCTAATTGAAAAAAAGATCTTAAATGACAAGGGCCATTGTCAACCAAGTGCCGTCAGTGACCCCCAGTGCTCCAAAATCCTTTTTGTCCCTGAATATAAATCAAAAGGTCATCACGACGTCCTCAATAGAGCGAACATTATCAAATTACTGAAAGGAGTCCCAGGTGTCGATACATTGGCATCTGACGACATTGAATACATAGAATTTCTTCCACTAAGAGGGTCACAACGCTCTGAAGTAACCTTGGTTACATTTACATCTGTAATCCGGGCACGAGCTCTTCTAGCCTGCAAAGATACTCTTCGGTCATGGGGAATCAAAATCTATCCCCACTTCAACCCAGGCTATCCCACAGTACTAGCTAAACAATCGGCCACACAGGCAAGTGTGCGTCAGTCCTCGATCTGCGACAATAGCAAACCATATTCAATTTTAAAAAATGCAGTAGGAGATGCATCTCTAACAGGAAGTCTACGGACCGCACCCCCGAACTGCCATGAAATCCAAGACTGGGGGTGGCTATCAGCAGCTTTGTCCCATAAGAACCTACCCTGACCACCTGGACAAACTTTGCCAAAATCGACCCTCTTGTAGGCTGCCAAATCTAGCACTCCCCAGCCTAAACCCACAAACCCGACAAATCTCCAGCTACAGTCTCGCCTATCCCTGTGCTCATGGAATATTAGCGGCCTTCAACTCAAAATGTCCTCACTAGAGACCCGAAATTTTACCTTTGGTCATGATCTAATCGCCCTCCAGGAAACATGGGCTACTTGTAATTATCCCATTGATGGATTCATTGAACACTGGAAATCAGCCGTTAGAGACCGTAAATACGGCTGCCCAAAGGGAGGACTGTCAATTTATATTTCATGCAGTCTAAAGGGTCCAACAGAGCTACTAAATTTCGAGGAGGACTGGTTGCTTGGAGTCAAAGTTAGCTCGTGGAGACAACAGCGCCCCCTGTTGCTGCTTAATGTGTATATCAATCCAAGCGTACGGACAAAAAGGGCCCATTTAAACCGCTTGCTTAAAATTTTGTGTGACCTAGCAGTGGCCTTCCCTTATGCCGACTGTTTGCTTACTGGGGATTTCAATACTAACTTGTTCCAGGGAAATTCATCGGATTTGGGAGGTTGTCCCCCATTGTCGTTGTCGGTATTGAAGCCTCAGTCCAAACCCCCAAATCAAACACACTGCGCCTTGGGGGAGCTCTGTGTGTTGCAACTCTTTAGCGCAGGTTTCATAGTAATGAACGGCAGGTTCACACAGGATACTCCTCCAAACTGGTCATGGACAAATGGCCGAAAGTTCTCTTTTTTAGACTACACCATCTGTAACCTAGCTCTGTTCTCTCACTTGGAAAATTACAGCATCAAAGCTCGATCAGAGAGTGACCACCGTCCACAAGTTGTCATCATCAACACTAACCCAGCCTTTCACAACTCAGCTCCAACAACTCACAAGGGAGTCCATTCAGAAAATCTAAAACGTTTAAGATGGAACGATGAACTTAGCATTAACATCCTGAAGGAATGCCTGTCTCTCACACTTGGTGGTCCCCCCCCCACATCCTCTCACATTGCTGATTGGTCAAATTTCTGTCACCACCTGCTAAACCTGTTTCCATCTCATCCGCATGCTAACTCGACCATCTGCTGTTCTCAGTTCCCCATTTCGAGTCAAACAGTAAAATTAAAGAAGATCAGAAACGCCGCCCTGCGGGCAACCAGGAAGTATCCAGAATCCAATGAGCGCCTGAACGATTATAAAACTGCTCAAAAAAACTATAGACAGGCACACCAAAAAGATAAACAACTTCATCTCGATCAATTTTGGTGCAAACTTCTCTGGGAAAGCAAAAACCATAACTCAAGAACATTTTGGGCACTATTGAACAGATCAATGGAACAACTAGACAGGGGAGTGCAAACATTGCGGAGGCAGAATGGGTCTCATTCTTGACTGATAACTTCAAGGCCAATGGAGGTGCAGACTCCTTAACAGTAAACACCTCCGCATTAATTAAAAGCGGGCCCTCAGAGAGCCAGGACAGTCCCCACGAGTTGACGCAGCCGCAATGCGAGACGATCTCCACCACTCAAGCAAGGTTGATCAAAATATTATCAAAAGCGAGATCAGACGGAGCGCCGGGTCCAAATGGCCTGCCACAGGCCCTGTTTAAGGCAAACATCCCCTTTTGGGCACAACAATTGGCAATCCTTTTTAGATCTGCACTGAGTTGTTCAGCCATACCGGACTCATGGCGAGGTGCAGTAATCCATCCAATATACAAGTCCGGTGCTCATTCGTCCCCAAACAACTACAGGTTGATAGCCCTATTGGACAACGAGGCAAAGCATTTTGCGAGTACCCTACTTGAAGAACTAAGTTCCTGGGCCGATCAGAAAGGCCTGATTCCAAAAAACCAAACGGGCTTTACAGCACGTTCGGGCACAACCTCCAATCTACTGGCACTATCAATATTTATTGACAAATCGCTCATCTCATCGAAGGTGGTTTTTTGTTGTTTCGTCGACTTCAAAGCCGCCTTCGATCGGGTCCCCAGGGCAGCACTTTGGGCAAAATTAACAAAATGGGGAATCCCAGCCAAACTACTGGAGGCCATTGTTCAACTGCACACCGACACTTGGATACAAGTCAAGCTTGGCACTGGCACACACCTGTCCCGAAAAATCTTAACAACAAGAGGAGTGAAACAAGGGTGTGTGCTTGCCCCATTGCTCTTTAACCTGTTTATTGCCGATCTCTCAGCAGAACTGGATGAGATAAACAGCCATTCCCCAAAGATTGGCGGTGTGCAGCTAAGTAATCTTCTGTACGCCGATGACCTTGTTCTTTTCAGTCAAACCAGAGTAGGGCTGCAACGATTGTTAAATAAATTATATAGTTACACCACTACAAACAGCCTAGAGGTTAATCTAAAGAAAACACAAGTAGTCATATTCGGCCGAAAACATTACGGAGGTGGCGGCTGGACGTATAATGACTCCAGCCTTGTCGTAGGAAAATCTTACAAATACCTGGGGGTCAACTTCGACTCCAGGGGCACCTTCGCCAAACATCGTAGCGACATTTCAATGAAAGCCACAGCCCTCCGACTGAATTTTTCAAAACTCTCGAAAAAACTGATGGGTCCGAGTCTAACCCCAATGATGGAAGTTATGAAAGCCAAAGTCGGCCCTACGCTGTCGTACGGCATCGAAATCTTTAGGGGAAAAATTAGCACAACACTAAATCAACATGTGACTAAGATCTATAAAAGTGTTTTTCGCATGCCAAAATCCGCCTCCGCCGCACAGATTCGATTAGAATTGGGCCTTTTAAACTACAAAATTTACAGCTTAGGTGCCTATTTAAACCTGTGCCAGAAGCTAAGGCAGGCAGAACGTGGGTCCCTTGAGTCAATGTTGTGGTCAGACATTAGTTCTAATAATCCAAGTGGGATTCCATGACTGTGTACAGCAATTTTCAGCAAGTGACCTTTGGAAGCTAAACCCCAGTCAAACGGCCTTTAAAATCAGCATCAAGAAGCGCACTCGCATGCTGTCCCATACTACAGACAAAGCTGTTCTCGCCAAACGTAAGCATGCATGGGCAGTAATTAATTCCCACCAGTTGGCTACACCGTCATCATATCTGCCCTGCACATATTCTTTGTATCTAAAATTGCGTTTCATGGCACTAAGACTGGGGGAATGGCATCTGCTGAAACATTTACCCATCTGGCGTCGCACGTCAGACAACCAACAGTGCAGGGGTTGTGGAGACTCGGTGGAATCTATGGAGCATGTTGTATGCCTCTGCCCTGCACTGCTGACTCAGCGCAGATCAAAATTGAGGCCAGAATGGAACAGATTGGGAGTTCGGTCCTGCAGACAGGCAATCATCGCGGCTTTGAACCCGGAGAACACAGCTCTAAATATAAGCTTCACTATTTTTATTCATTACGTATATCGCAAATTTAATTGGCAAATTGTAGGCCCGGTAGCAACTGTAAAAAGGGCCACAGGTGACTAAAACAAAACTGTAGATTTACAAAGCCCAACTTTGGTTTCTTCTGTGTTCTCTGTGCCTGTAACACTAGGGTATGTGAACCCGATGATCCTTTATGGACATTGACATTTGACAGTCGTTTCAATGAATTGGTCACACTCTCCGCGTCCTCTTGTAACTCCTGGTCCTTTTTCCTCAGACTCTGACAGTAACGCTCACTTTTTTTTTTTTTTTTTACATTATTAATCCTTTTAAAAATACTTTGCTGTTGCCTAGTTTTAAAATTTCGCATCTTCATACCACTTTGGTCATTTTAATCATCTATTTTGTATATGTATGGCACGCATGTCCAGCTTTTATGATTATATTTTAATCAAGTAAAGTTCTTCTTCTTCATTTATGGAGCTCCGACAGGATTTTGGGTTAGCTGAGAGGCCTCTCTTTAAGTATGTACAAATAAGGAAATCTTTTTCAGACAAGTCAGGGATAGTGAGATTTCATTAGAAAGGATAACTTTTTTGGGGACTGTAAGCCATCTGGATGGAAGCATAGGACAAATATAAAATCTTTTAAGGGACACTGCCCCGGATGACATGGACCTGGGTGAGGAAACTACGAGAAGGAGATGTTGATATCTATATGTCCATAGGGCTGAGTACTAAGGTTTTCCTCTCATCTAATTTGAAAACTCAACATTATAAAATGATTTTTAATCTGTATTATACCCTGACAAGGCTATTTGGTTGGGGTAAGAGGGAGGATAACAAGTGCGATAGGTGTGGAGAAGGACCTGCCAATACAATTCATATGTTTTATGGATGTGAGAAGCAACTACCTTCAATGCAAGGGATTGAGGTATACTGAAAAAAGCTGCTTGGGAGGGAGATAAGTATTAGCTCATCAATGATAATCTTTGGAATTGACAGTCGAGTGGATAATGGTACTCAGAGGTATTTTGTATATATATATATATGTCTGGCAGTAGCTCGATTATTAATCGCTACAGTCTGGAAAAGTGTGGAACCTCCCATGTTTCAGGCAGGGCTTGGGTGTCTACAATGTGGAAAGGTCTTTGTACAACTCTAAGGGCAGGGGAGCAAGGAAACAGGGCAAAGCAATCTGGCTCCCTATGATTAACTGGCTGACGGGCCCTCTCGGAGTTGTTGACTGGCAGGATCAGGGTAGATAACGGGGTAGGCTTTGGTATTGTTATAAGTACCGGATTGTACTAACAATCTGTACTTTGTTTGTTTTGATTTTGAAATGTGAGAGGGGGCTTGTTTGTTGTTGCTTTGCTATTGATGTCTGTGCTATGGTGATTGGATTCTGGAATGTTTATGACATGTATTGAAAGCTCTTCTCTTTGGGAAATAAATTTAAAAAAAGGTAATGTTCATACAATTATGCTTAATTGGAAAAAAATGAGTGCCAGGGCTCTCGTCAGGAGGCCACTGCAGCTTGCATCACACATTGCCCCTTTCATGCTGCCAATTATAGTAACAGTATAACTACTAACCACCGGCTCAAATTAAGTCCTGCATACAAGGAATGTTCATTGTGCATGTGTGACCCTGTATGACAGAGTACTGAGGCTGGATAAGTCTACTGTAGCCTTCTTTCAAAACTGCTCTCTACAAATGGGGTGTTGGTGTTTTGGGGAAGGGGATCCTGTTGCTTTCCCAAGACAATGGTAAACAATGCCAGAGCACATTCCTCCCAAACAATACCTCATGTGTTCTAAAGAGTGATAGATCCCAGTAACTGCAGGAATAACACTACGGTGCCCACCTCACGTAGTGTAATCCATACACTGGGGCTTATTTACAAGTCCCATGCGCCACCAGTGCATCACTTTTAATATGATAAAAAGAGACGTACCGGTAGTGCAAGGGGCTTGTAAATAAGCCCCACTGTGTTTCAAGTCCTGGGCTTTTCTCTGAAATACTAATTGTGAACAGAGAGCAGATGTTTGGGAGAGTCACTCTATTCTGTTTCATGACTAATCGAAAATGATTTTGCAACAGTCTGTAATAAAGTGAAAAGACAGACAATGCACATAGGGAATATTTATTTTAAAGAAATATCTTATATTTTTGGGGCATGTCATAATTTATGTGGATGTTTTGCTATCTTCACCCCCTCTTCAAAAGGATTTCGAACCAGATCCATTGCCGTGGCCTCATTTGACCATGTTTTTTTCCAATCTGTAACAACTACGGGCCATATGTACAATGAAGTGGCGGAGAGGGGCGTTAGCCTTCCTGGCTTTACGCCTCTCTCCGCCACATCTCAAACGCAAGGCTGCACCATATTTACAAGAATGTGGTGCAGCCTTGCGTTTTCCCCTGCGATGGTGCTATGTTTAGCAACTTAGCGCCAATGCAGGCACCCTTGCACCATAGTGCAAGGGAGTCTGCGTGCTGGGGAGGATTGTTTATGCGTAGGAAGGTGCCCCTTCCTGCACATAAGCAATCCTAAAATGCTGTTCTGTCACTTTCATGTGTGTCGCTTCATGCAGCACACAGGAAAGTGACAAAATTGCATTTTATTTAAAGATTGTTTATGTACAGGAAGGGACACCTTCCTGTACATAAACAAACCATGGCAATTTGCTTTTTCCATGTGTGCTGCACATGGCAGCACTCATGGAAAAAGCAAAAACAAGGAGAAATAATACATTTCTTCTCGTTTCACCAACTTAAGAACAGGATTTACCTGGTCTTAATTTTGGCGCTGCCTCCTATGTACGCCACCCTTGTACATAGGGGGCAGCGTCAAAATGAAGGGATGTTGCAGTGGCATGCCCACTGCAACACCCACTGCCCACCCCTTTCACACTAACATAGTGTAAAAGGGGGTCTTATTTACAAGGCAGCGTTAAGCCACATTAAGTGGCTTGAAGCTGCCTTTTAAATAAGGCGCAGCCCCTATCTCCACCACAACGTCGGTAATAGTGACGTTGTGGTAGCGATAGGGGCTTGTACATATGCCCCTCTGTTTTGCATATATTGTGCTTTATGTGACATGTCATCTTTTAACACTACTATGTGATTTGGGTATCATTCAGAGGAAATTTACATTTTGAGAACATTGTCTGCATCCAGACAGAAGTAAGTCATAGATATAGACGACTAATCTTTAAGAAGAAGACACAGAAGTAGAAACCATTGACTTTATGTACCAGTACAATGGCTGCTGTCAATTTTTAAAAAGAGTAACTACTTCAGGTAAAAATAGCTTCTATTGTACTAATTAAAACTTCAGGTCAACCACAGACGTTTGCATGAAAAATGACCTCTACAATGGACAATGCTTTTTCCTGAGAAAACTAGATGCCATATGTGTCACTTATTCCTATACATGAATTCTCATTCTCTGTCATTGGAAAAAGACAGGTACACCATTCTTGGTTTGGAAACAGCTCATTTGGAGTAAGTAATGAGAGTAAAATGATGAATGCAGCACAAATAAAAAGCATATCTAAACTTCTTTTATTCATGTTTAAGCATGGCACATGCTTTTATTCTGCGTGTGGTACTGGATTGGACTGTAGTTATTTGTATTTCTGCAAATGCTCTTAAACTCCTTTAATTCTTTTGAGGCCTTCTCACATTAGCATTCTCTCTCAAATACTGTCCTTTACATTCAACATGACTTTTGAACAAACAAAAAACACAAAGTCTGCACGCACAGTCCACCCTGACCACTTTCACCCTCCTGGACAGGCCCAAAGGGAAAATGGGGTGAAATGGGGTCTTAACCCTCCTTAGCTCCCCATGTCTGGGCTCCAAAAAGCTGGGAGTCACCGACCTAGGGCGCCCTTAGCCGATGGACTGGTGTTACAGTACCTACCCAGGGCATGGTGACTGGATACCGGAGAGGACTTTTGTGTCTCTCCGGGATGTGAAGCGTATACTAGAACCTCAGTGAAGGCCCAGGCACCAGGCAGATCCACCTAGCCTGCCCAGGGCAGGGTGGTGTTGGACAGGGGAGGAGTCTGGGCCACCTGCGGGCATAACAGACCAATAATGCCTAGTGAAAGGCAGGCTAAGTCATTATTTTTGCCTGGGACGCCTAGTCCACACAGGCCAGGGCTCCAGGCATTGGTCAATGCCACCTTCCTTACCAGGGGCAGGGAGGCATTGAACCTGAGAGGAACTTGGGGATAAGCAGCTCCAGTAATCCCAAGTGAGAGGAGGGAAAAGCAATGGCTTTTACCTGGAAGGCCAGGTCCCCACAGCCCAGAGCACCTGGCACCAGACAGGGCTACCTTCCCTACCTGGGGCAGCGTGACCTAGTGCTGGGAAGGAGTCTGGGATCTTACAGGCTGAAAAGCCCTTGTAATCACCATGAGAGGTTGTCAAAATCATGGCTTTCAACTAGGAGGCTGAGTCCCACAGGCTGGTGGTGCCAGCCAGCAGGTAGAGCCTCCTAGCCTGCCATGGCAGGGTGGCACCCCATCTGCAGGTGTTTTCCAGAGAACAAGATACCTATTGGTTTCATGTTGGCAAAAAAATCACCAGTGACATTTCATTATCAATGTCGATCCAGCCAATGGACAAATATGGGAGTGCCAACTTAGTTAATCATGTCACCAGCCAAGCAGGCCAAATTTAAATTTTGCACAGCCCTAGACATGACCCAGGATACACATATGGCCTCTGCTTACTTAGAGAATCTGATAATCTACTGGCAAGTTCATTGGGACATGAAGCAGTGTCACAAAGTGAAACATGGAAATGGGCAAACCCTGTACCTTTAGGGAGCTGTGGGATGTCTGCCTTTTGCAGAATGTTCACCCCACCCTGAAGCCATTGCTAAATTTGAGGGGGTGGTTGCCAATGGGGGCCATGGCACTTACTTTTAGGGGGAGGCACTTATTTTTCTACAGCATATAATTACTGAGAGCAAGGGAGGAAAAAGCACACTAATCAAAATGATGGAGGAAGAGAAAGACGGAACATCTGTCATAGAGGGAGAAATCAGGATCCAGAATGATTGGGATAAAGGGGCATTGAGTGCCTGGTAGTGGATTAAAGAGGCCTGTGGTGTTTTACAACTACCAGCCTTGGTAGTCGGTACACCAATATTTCATTGCACCAGCTGCGGATTTCTGAGCAGAGCTTGGGCACCGGCACTCTTTCTTTATCAAATGACATGCTGCCTGGAGCCCTGGAAAGTTGAATTGTCCATAGAACAATCCCTCACAATGTTTCTGACTAAATAAACTTGTGTGCCAGCTACAGTTGAGGCCATAATCCTATCAGCTGCTTAGAGATTTCTTTAAACCGTTTCATCATGTTTTTTTTTTTTTGTTTTTTGTTTTTTTGTTTTTACATTAAGGCAAATTTATGTTGATTGCCATTGCGGTAGGAATTTTCCTTCTTCAATGGGTCCATCATTCATGGTGAAAGGCACAGCAGGAGAAAAAAAACATAATATCAGTCCTGCCATGGCATGTCAGCAAGTAAAAACTGTTGTCACTTATGTGAGAGCTAGAGATAGACCACATAAGTGGATCCATGTCCCTGATGTACTGGCAGTTTTCTCAGAGCTCTTGGGGGGCAATTCCAACATTGACTGTGCCATCATGTTTTTAAAAAAATGTTATACAGAAGAGAAGTGCAGTTAAAAACGTCACATAAGGAGATATATCAAAAAGCAGTATAGCACCATTCATTAGAACATCCTTCAGCTATAGATCACAACATAAAAAATTCATAAACTGTTTACATAAACATAACAACCAAGATTCATAAATATATCACAGGACTTAAATAAGATATAGATTCTGCAAAGACATTCGAAGCAATTGATAGGAAGGTCTAGCACAGGCTGCGAAAAGGCAAGGTCCTCTTACTCTATACCACAGGGGAAGTCCCTGCCCACCTCTGCAGAGTTCTCCAGATCTGCTTCCTCCTCTCTCTACCCTTCTTTCCCTTCCATAGATACAGGCAGCTTTCCAAACTATCTATTGAGAGTACCCAAACTATCAACCGACTGAATGTGGGGTGGGGTGTGGGTTATGCCCCAGAGCACTCCTTATACTACTATGCGCTCCCAACAATTTCAGTTCAGAGGTTAAGGTGACATCCAGGTGAAGGATGAGCCACAGAAAGCAGACAATTTCTTGCTTAAGTGGTTCAAGAGCCGGACAGACACTGAACATATGCACAAGATCATCTTCTCTCATGTGGCAGATTGGGAAGCAGGTTCCTGCATTTCCTCCCCATTTAGCAATTTTCGCCAGGGTGTAATAGAGATAAAAAAATTATAATGTGCCTGCAGTCGTGCAGTTAATAAAATAGTTCATCCAAATGCAAGTGATTTATAAAAGCTGGAATCCTAAACTCCCAGCTCTGTCTGCCATTTCTCCGAGTGTTTTACCTGATCATCAACTCCGCCAGATAGCCATAGATTTAACTTAACATATACTCAGGGTTGTTGTAGACAAGCTTCAACAATGATTGTTTGACAAAATCAATTGTACCCCCACACTTTTTAAGTACAAAATCACGAATCTTAAGGTATTAAAAAAAATCCCTCTTTATCTGTTCCATAATCTGCTTGCAAATTCACAAATGAGAGTATACTTTCTCCATCATATGGATCTCCTAATTTCTCTAACTCGCTAACCTCCCACCTAAGACAGCTTGACTCACAAAATATTGCAGGCTTAAGTAGGGACCTCCGGATGGGGTAATAATAGCTCTAACTCCTTTTGCCAATCTTTCTCCTGATAATGGCCCAGATCTTGAAAGCACCCTTAAGAACTTGAATTTGGTTTTCTTGTGATAACTGTGTTTGACAAATCTTAAGAGGCCATCTTAGGTGTTGTACCCTATTAACCGATCTTATACAGGGAAAACACCCTCTCCTAGCTGTCAATCCCAAGTCTACCTTCAATTAGGGTTTTCATATACTGTAGGGCTGTGGCCCACTGATAAAGCCTAAAGTTAGGGACCTCCCACCCCCCTCTTGATCTTGGAAGCATTAAGAACTTGAGTGTTCTTCTGGGCTTAGCATAAGACCAAATGAAGCTACTCATCACCCCCTCCACGATCTTAAACCATTTATGCTCAAAAGGTAGTAGGATTGCCCTAATAAAATACAGAACCTTAGGGAGAAAGAGCATTCTGATCACCTTACATCTTCTGATGTCGATGGTAGGGGCCAAGTTTGATTCCACTACCTGATCTAGTTGAGAGCTAATATATTGATGCCAATAAAGACTGCATGATCCATAACACAATCATTCACCAACTGTATCAGGGTATTTGCAATAAGCTGGGTCTCGCTTTGATTAAGAGACTAGCCAGAGAATTTCCCAAACTCTGATGCTTCATTTGCCAAGTAGCTTAGTGCCCCTTTTGGGCCTGCATCACAATAGCAATCTTGTCCATGTATGCAAGGACTTTGTTGTCATATCAATGTGCCCTCATGGGTCTAAATGATGTATTAGCTTCTATCATCCTAATCGGAGGGTCTATATAGAGGGCAGCAAGGGTGATCAGGCAGGGGATAATAGGATCAGATTGCCGAACAATAATCTGAAGCCTTGCCGAAGGATTTTTATAGACAGCCTGGATAGCCCTGACAAACCCAGGCACAATATAATTTCATTTTAGAACTGCCCACAGATAATCCCATGCCACCCTGTCAAAAGCCTTATTGATGTCCAATAGGACAAGGGTCCTAGGATCATCTGTTACTCGGGCATTATCAAATAATGCTATAACCCGATGGATATGATCAGTAGCCCCCTCCCTGGTATAAACCCATGCTGTCTGGAAGAGACCAATTTGCCCACAACACAGCTCAATCTTACAGCAAACACCTTAGTATGTAATTTCATATCACTTTTGATCAATGTGATGTGTCTATAACATCCAAGTTCATTGGGAGGTTTCCCTTTCTTTTTAAAAACTACGATATTGTGCGTAGATTCTGGTGCAAAATGACCATTTTGTACCCTTATAAACAAATCAATGAGTTTGGCCTCTGGATCTGGAAAGAACACTTTATAAAATTCTTGAGGGATAATGTCTACCCCTAACCCCTTACCCTTAGGCAACGCATGAAGTGCTTCTCTAGATTTATCCCCATTAATAGAAGCATTTAAGATCTATCTTTCCTATGAACTGAGTTTGACCTCAGTTGTTGACTCCAGATATTGCCATATATTCTTCGGATTACAGACCCTCTCAGCTTGATACAGCTCTTCATAAAAATCCCAAAATACTTCTCAGATTTGCACAGGCATGAGGAACATCTGTCCCCCTTTCCCTTATCTCATGTATCTCACCCAGCATAGTCTTCTGTCTAGTCCGTTGAGGCAGGTAATGCCCAACATGCTCACTATATTCATAGCATTCTTGTCTATGAGCCAAGTATTTCTCCGTTGTTTTATTTGCAGTGACTTCACTGATTGCAGATTTGGCAATCGTCAATCTATTTTGAATTTCCTGAGAATCAACACCCTCTGAAACTGCTACAATGAGTTGGGCCTCTAGCTCGGCTAGCTCCTAGTATTTTCCCCTTATGAACAAAGACTGAGATTTCTGGTGGTATAAGCTAAAGCTTATGCAGAGTTGGAGAGGAGCAAGAAGGCACCCATGTGAGCAGCCATGCATGGCTCAGCTCCTCCCCAGTCTCACTGGACTGCCAAGAGACAGAGAGTGGATGGCCTCCTCCAGGGGCAAGCAGACGTCACATCGGGAGCTCCTAGACACAGCTCTTGGCACGCTGCTCATTGAGACTTTAAACAGCTGTTGTGGTGGCCTTCCTCCACTCAGTTTGACAGACTTGGTGGGCCTGGCTTTCTTTTATGTGGTGGACGCCTCTATCCATAACAGTCTGAGTGCTGCAAGGAGCTAGCGTTCTCACTTGCAAAAATGCTGCCTAAAAATCCACGGAACAACCGTTATCGGGCAGATTCCCACACTTTTGGCTTGTTTTGCATGACAATGGACCATGGTGGCAGTGGCACTGGCCAGCACTAAACGTATTGACTCCTGGAACTCTGAGAAGGACATAGAACGGAGGAAAACCATGGACTCTACAGCTATCAGACATTGACCTGGCCCTCAACCCTCTAGTGAGGAAAATTTTGCTCTGACAGGAGGTTTGCTATCACTCCTTGGAATCCAGGCATTGCAGGGCGACTGTCTCAATAATGGAGATGGGCTTGGCTCAGACAGTCACTGGTCTCCTGAAACAGCATACGCAAATACAGACCCCCTTACTCCAAGAACAGCAATCATGGAGGGGTCACAAAAAGGGTATCTGACTCAGCAGTCTGGCAGCATGGTGACAATGACCAATTTCCAGGTCAGTGAATTATCTGCTAGCACTAGGGGAGGGACGGATCTGTATGCACAACCTGACATTGACAGGGTGGTTAGCAACCCACTACTTGTTTTGCCTGCCTTGCCTGCTCCCCAATTATTGGCTGCATCCACCATGGAAGGCTCATCTTCTGGTACTTTAACAGTCCTGACCCTTTACTGTCCATATCATCAGTAACATGGCTAGTTTTGGAGTGAAGGGGGACCGGAAGACAACCAAGGTGCCAGCTGTGGCCACTTTATCGGTCATAATTGGGGATTCTTTGGGGGACTCCATAAAATGCCACAATATTACCAAAAAAACTGCCCAGTTCGGTGCTAAGGACAAAGATCATTGGTGGACAGTGCTGGAGGGTTCTGGCCACCAGATGACTCTCTTGATTGTGGCAACAGATGTTTCTCTTTAACTGATGGCTCAGAGGGTTCCAGCATGGAAGACATTGAAGGGGTACCAGCTCCTTCTCCTCTGACAGCAGTGAAAGCAGAATCTCTGATGACTTGATTGCTACTTTAAAGAGGGTGGAACACCATAAGAAAACAAAAAATCTAAAGTCAAATGGTAAACTAATTGGCGCACTGCTTAGGAATGCCATGTCCCCAGCCTTAAAATGGGTTTATTATTCTGAATCGCATAAGGCTTTACTGGACGATGCTGGAGAACCCTAATTAAAGTTAATATATAACTCTATTAAACAACGCCGTCATGGTTTCATTGTCAGAAGGCACTGTAGAGAAATTCATATGGGCTGACCTAACAAGGTTTGCTGAAATGGCCATTCTGATGGTGGAGTTGGCATTGTAATTGGTAAAACTGCAAATCATGCCCTCTAATTTTGGTAATGGTATAAGGAGGAGTTTGGGAATCACATTTGCCAGAATTCTGGTTACTGCGTTTCTCTTAAACACACCCACAAAACTTGATTTCGCTTTGAAAGGTAATGGAAAAATGATTAAAATTCTTGAAGAGCTGCTAAATCTAGAAGATAATTTACTCCATCATAGAAATAATGTGGTGAAGGACATTCCACCACTATTAAACAATCAAGAGTTAGCACTTTGTCAATAAATCACAAGATTTATCATTAAAAACCTAATCTAAAACAGGGCCTGTATCAAGCAAGCAGATGTCAATGTGTTAGGGCCACATTTAAGGTTTAGCAGAACAGAAGCAGCTTTGTAAATCTACAGAGCTTAAATCTCAGTCAAACTGTAATTTTTCACTTAATGTAGAGGTCGAGAACAATCAATTTTGGGACAAGAGACACTCAGCTGGCTCTTCCTTTTTATTTTTCAGCCGATGGCGCATTTGCCATATATACACAAGCTAATAAATATCTGAAGGACCATGCTGTTCAGAACTTCTGAGGTTAATTTTTCCTGCCCGGAACTACAGCGCAAGGCATGGCTGACATCTGCAGGACACAGAATATGGGAACATTTTCTTTTTTTGTGTTTATTACGATAAAGGCCAAGACGACTCCTACAGCATGGTGACAAAACTGAATTACATTTTTTATAAAAGTGTTCCGACAGTGTTGGCAGAAGTGCTTTAGCAATAATTTTACTATCACAGCCACAAAAAACAAAAAATATGGTAAGCAGACTGCTGATGAGCAGGTGGAGGTGGACTGCCTGTTCAGTCCAAATGACCCCTAAAGTGCATGATAAGTGATTATTAGAATATTCTTCTATATGAATGGAATAAAACCATTTAATGTGTAAGTCATAATCTGGACATTAAAACATGTTGAGAAAAGAACATAAGGGAATAAGGATGAAAATATATTTGGTAGAATTAGTTTTACCAATATTATTTCCATTGACATCATGTCTGTCTTGGACGACCATTAAAGCCAGGGCAGTCCAGGACATAACATTTTGTATACATGTCCATTTGTTGTTACGTTGGTTTTGGAAATGGACCTCATCTTCAGGAAGTGTCGATTCTGGACTCATTTGACTATAGTTCTCAATGCATCGTGGCATGGTGGACGTTCCACCACATTTTGTTCACCAAAAGATGTTTCTACTTTGCATACAAGAGCTGTTTTGAGGTGAAAACTTTCAGCACAATGGTGGGCAACAGCGGGCATCTTAAAAATTGTCCCTCCTGCTCCTCTCAATATGGCAAATGCCATGCCTCCAATGCAATGCTGCTTTAGTGGCCGAACTGATTAATATGTGGACCTTAGATGGCAAGTAAAGTAGGCATGGTATAAGTTATCATACACATTTTATAATGTTCATAGTTTATATTACAAAACAATTTAAAAGTTACTTTAACAAACACTCTTACAACCAATCATCAAAAGCTTCAACATCTGAAACACTGATCAAAACCTGTCCCCTTTAATTAAAATAATACATTAGACAACTCTTAAGTCTTCTTATGCTTTAGGAAGTCTATCATTTAATTTCTTTACTATGTAAAATGCCCATATATTTATAGGCAGTTTTAATGTTTTCCAAAGAGGCAATAAGTGTCTATAAATGGTCAGAAAATAATTATTTCATGAAAGGAAGATATTGATGGTTTAACTGTCTAAAGTTTCCAAAATGAAAACATTTACATCAGCAGTATGACCAAGCTTATTTCGTTGGAAGCCAAAGGTGGTTCTGCCAAAAGTAGAGTAGGGAGCGTTTGTTCATCCTCCTACTCGGTGCTGTGTATGTGGTCTTCTTCAGAGCTTCTTTAAACTCAGTGTTTTTAAGAGTTTATATGATAGGGTTACACAATGGTGCAACAGCAATGTATGAAAGAGAACATATCTTGTTGTATTCCATTGTTGATGCTGATCGAACATATGCAGTACAGTGAGATCCGTAAAACACAATGACCACAGTGAGATGGGATGAAAATGTGGAGACAATGTTGATATAAGATATAATGATTAAAGAAAAATATGTCAGTGTCAGAAAAGCACAAATAATGTAAGTAAGTGCTTCGATAATATAAGTGCTGCTGCATGAAAGCTTCATCAAGGGAATCACATCACAGAAGAAGGGGTTGATTCTGTGGGCTATCCGGAGGCACAGAGACCTACTCATAATAGTCATGTAACATAAGGGATTGCAGATGGCCAAATACCTATCATAATCCATGGCTGTGAGGAGAATGACTTCTATAGATAATGTGACTGAGAAAAAATACATCTGCAGCAGACATTCTGTGAATAAAATACGTGTGCCTGTCAGAAAGAAGTGGGCAAGCATTGGTGGGAAAATTACTGAAGTGTAAGTGATGTCAATGAAGGGCAAATTTGTGAGGAAGAAATACATAGGTGTGTGCAGATGTGAGTTAGAGTAAACTGTAACCATAATAATAAGGTTTCCAACTAAAGTTGACAAGTAAGTTAGTACAAATCCAACAAAAAGGAGTGCTTGCATCTGAGGAAAATCTGAAAATCCCAGGATGAGGAAATCATCCACTGAGGTCAAATTTTCTGTGGTCATTTGCCCATTATTATATCTAAGGTAAAAATAAATAAACAGACCATATAAATATATAACTGCATTTCTTTTGACAGTTTTGAGAACTAACATAACAATGGTTACAATTTTGACTGTGAAACATGTCTGGGTAACAATGCAGGTTGTGTTAGCCCATGTTTTGTTTTACACACTGATGCATGATATGGTGACTTTCCAACATTCGTTACTGAGGTAGTGCCATTGCATGTCTGGTACAACTGAAAATCTACTTATGTTTAGTGTGAGTAATCAAAAAAGATAAGCCTTTTCCTTCTCAAATCAGGCGCAATCTCAAACTGAAACCAAAGAAACTCCACTCACAGGATCAAGGCCAATCTCCTTTCCTACTGGGCACAATAGATGCCTTACATCCTTTCTGCGTGTCAAGGAAGAGGACCATGACCAAGGAATAATCAGTCTGTGTTCCCTGAGTGATAGATGCTGATCAATTTCCAAGTAGCTTTGTAAATGCTGCATGTCATCCTCTCTGATTCTCTTCTTGTATCCTCCTCCTGGGTGCCACAAGCACAGGACCTCTTGCAGTTGATGTTCATGGAATTCCTGTCAGGAACCCTCTTTCATGCCTCTGCTTGTCTTTTAAACAAACCCCATGCAGATCTAAAAATGCTTTTATTAAGAAATACCCGTATTTGAAAAGGTTAAGCCCCTATTGGAAATCCTCAATGAAATCAATATTGCAGAAGTTGAAGCTAACGTGTGGTGAAGACCTTGAGATGACCATCACTCTATTCAAGTCAGGTTCTTGGTATAGTTGTTCAGTCGCCAGACCGAGGAGCAGTGTTATTGCCCTGCATGAGTATCGTGCGGCACACTTCAACTGTAGTTTTCAGGCGTGAGGAACTGTCTCTCCTTTGTGCCTCCTCAGCATTTCCCTCAGAGAGCGCAGAAAATGGTTGGAGAATCATCTTTAGAGTTGTGTATGCTCAAATAATCGAAGAACTTTGCCTTGTGTAGGAGAGCAGTGTCCTGTGAAGAGAATGTTTGGTGAAAATTGACTTCTGTCCCGCGAACGCCTGTCGGTTTTGCTGAAATTGCCGTCATGTGAGAGTAGGGTCTCAGCACTCATGGGAAAACTTCTGTGAAGAGAAGTATTTTCCTCAAATTCAAGTAAGCATATTTATTTAAGGAAATAAAGGAAGCGCTCCAGTAAAAAAAAAAAGCGCTTGAGAATGAATAAATCCTGAATGTAATGTGAGTACTGAACAGTTAAATTTTAACTTCAGCAAAAAGGAAATATTTTAAATTAAAAAAGACAAAAGAAGAGACAAACTTTCATCTTTTATATATATATAACAACCAGTCTCTCTTCAGGTAAGAACAGAGTGCGAGACAGCTCCGGGGAAAACTTGAACAGGCTTTATTGATTTTTCGCGCTCAGTGTGCAGAGTCCAAAGAAACGCTTGGCAGACGTGTTTCTGCTTTAAAATAGCTTCATCAGTGCCCGTTTCTCTGGCTATTCTTTTTCCTGGGGGTCACTTCAATTATAGGTGTTCACTGTGACCACTTCCTGTCCGATGGTTTCTTGCCCCTCCTCCGCCGTAAGGACTGCTAGCCACCTCGTATTCCCTTACCAGGCAACTGCATTCTGGGTGATGAAGTCCTCTGTGAGAGCCCATACAGTTATGGGGCCTCTCATACACCATGTGATGTCCCAATCGTATTGGCAGCTAACTTCCCACTTTCCGCAGTTGTCTGCAGGGATTCAAGCCCATTCCGGTCTCCCCTTATCAGGCAATAGAATATTGCCTCCTCTCTCCCCATGTGCCAGATACCTCCTCGTGGAAATGTGTAGCACCGGGGGGCAACGCGTTCCAGACAGTGCTCCAATCCAACGTTGCAGGTGTCCCACGTAGCACCAGAACGAGAGGGCATCTCGCTAGCCAGTACCTGCTTTTCACTGGCAAAACACAACAACCAGTCTCTGTTCAGGTAAGAACAGAGTGCGAGACAGCTCCGGGGAAAACTTGAACAGGCTTTATTGATTTTTCGCGCACAGTGTGCAGAGTCCAAAGAAACGCTTGGCAGACGCGTTTCTGCTTTAAAATAGCTTCATCAGTGCCCGTTTCTCTGGCTATTCTTTTTCCTGGGGGTCACTTCAATTATAGGTGTTCACTGTGACCACTTCCTGTCAGATGGTTTCTTGCCCCTCCTCCGCCGTAAGGATTGCTAGCCACCTCGTATTCCCTTACCAGGCAACTGCATTCTGGGTGATGAAGTCCTCTGTGAGAGCCCATACAGTTACGGGCCTCTCATACACCATGTGATGTCCCAATCGTATTGGCAGCTAACTTCCCACTTTCCGCAGTTGTCTGCAGGGATTCAAGCCCATTCCGGTCTCCCCTTATCAGGCAATAGAATATTGCCTCCTCTCTCCCCATGTGCCAGATACCTCCTCGTGGAAATGTGTAGCACCGGGGGGGCGACGTGTTGCAGACAGTGCTCCAATCCAACGTTGCAGGTGTCCCACGCAGCACCAGAACGAGAGGGCGTCTCGCTAGCCAGTACCTGCTTTTCACTGGCAAAACACAACAACCAGTCTCTCTTCAGGTAAGAACAGAGTGCGAGACAGCTCCGGGGAAAACTTGAACAGGCTTTATTGATTTTTCGCGCTCAGTGTGCAGAGTCCAAAGAAACGCTTACTCGTAGATAAGTGCACTCTCAGAACTGACAGACTCCGCACCAAAATAATTGTCTCAGAAAGTGTTTATTTACACGACGCGTTTCAGCTCCCTTAGAAGCTTTGTTCACGTCGTGAGATTGTCAAACAATCCTATTGTGATTAAAAACAACAAATCGTAGGTCTAAGGGACCTACGAGCAACTGGGACTGATATATATAGATGTTACTTCTAAGGCACCAAGTAATCATTTATATATATATATTATCTACTGGCGGTCGCCAGTAGATAGTTATAGTTAAAACCTATTATCCATAGGAAATCCGTGACATTCTATTTGAAATAACGTTGGCGCCGGTTGACGAATCTTCGCGAAAGTTTCCAACTTGTTGGGGCGCTCCGGTCCGCTCCTATCCTGAAAGTCTCGGGGTGATACGTCAAGCGGGGGCCGAGAAAAAAGGGGGTCCCAAAACGCGTTTTCCCCATTCATTTTTCCATAGGAACCTTTAGTCGCAGCTACAGCCCGAACTGCTGAACGGAATTACACCAAATTTGGCAAAGAGGTAGCCCTTGGTTCAGTGTCGTGCCTTTTGCTTAAATGGTGTAAATCCGTTCAGTAGTTCCTGAGAAAATCAAAAGTAAAGTCACATATATATCTGGGCGGAGCCTAACCACACATGTCATCGTGAGATCTGATTGGCTGTCAGCACTTCATCCTGGAATTGCTGGCAGCCATCTTGGGACCAATATAAATGATAGTACCTCATTGAAATGCATTGTAGTGAATAGAAGATTTTGAGGGTCACCAAAAGGAGAACTATTAAGGGTGATAACAGGCTTTAGTTACATTAGAATTTATTTGTTGATGGTACCATACTAATTTTAGGAATTGTGGTGTATTCTAAGGTGATTTTACCATGTGAAAAACCTTCTGCTGGGATATCATGAATCATGTTTGAGAGAACACTATTTTCTCATGCTTGTCCCATGGAGGTTTGGAAGGTGCTCCAGAAGCTAAAATGAGAGCATATTTTCTGTAAATTCACATTATCTTTCTCAGTCATGTGAGAATGAAGTCTGACATTCTCAGTAAAACATGTACCTCCAACAAGGGCAGAGACTGTCAGTTGATTCCTTTGTGTTCTACTGCAGCTTCCCAGAGTGTTCTAAAGAACAACTAGAGCGCTAACAGCCTTACTTATGACAAAAGTATGGCACACCTGAAGCCATCTTGATTGGAATAAACTGGTAACACTTAAACAATTTAATTTAAAAAGGAACAAAATGATGGGGTTCATTTTGTCATAGAAATTATGGTTAGTGCTGTAGAAAGAAAAATTAGGACATGTTTCAAGTGTGATCTCAAATATCTTCCTGTTATATTTCAACAGGAGCAGCCTGCCAGTTGATGCCTTTGTGTTCTACTGCAGCTTCCCAGAGTGTTCTAAAGAACAACTAGAGTGCTAACAGCCTTACTTATGACAAAAGTATGGCACACCTGAAGCCATCTTGATTGGAATAAACTGGTAACACTTAAAACATTTAATTTAAAAAGGAACAAAATGATGGGGTTCATTTTGTCATAGAAATTATGGTTAGTGCTGTAGAAAGAAAAATTAGGACATATTTCAAGTGTGATCTCAAATATCTTCCTGTTATATTTCAACAGGAGCAGCCTGCCAGTTGATGCCTTTGTGTTCTACTGCAGCTTCCCAGAGTGTTCTAAAGAACAACTAGAGCGCTAACAGCCTTACTTATGACAAAAGTATGGCACACCTGAAGCCATCTTGATTGGAATAAACCGGTAACACTTAAAACATTTAATTTAAAAAGGAACAAAATGAGGGGTTCATTTTGCCATAGAAATTATGGTTAGTGCTGCAGAAAGAAAAATTAGGGCATGTTTTAAGTGAGATCTCAAATCCTCTTCTATTTCATTAGAAAATTCTGACATGCAGACTGAAACAATCACTTTCAATACCAGCAGCAGACTACCAGTTAACTCCCTGGTGAGCAGTAGCTTTACTCCAGTGATCTAATGAGCAACTAGAGTGCTATCATTCTGAATTTATGGCAGATGTGAGACACATCTGAATGCCTTCTTGATGGAATCAAAGTAAAAAACTGAAAGCATTTCCTACTGAGGAGACTGCAGTAAAGGAAGAAATTAGGACACTTCATAACAAAGAAGTCTTCCAAGATGGCCACCAGTGAAAAAAGAGCCCAAATGTAGCACAAATATTACCCAGATGTAGCCCACATATAGCCCAATGACAAAAGTGTGCAAAACACTTTTTATTTTTAGTTTTTTTGCAGTTTTATGTAGTGCAGACTGGTCAGGTATTGGAGCATTGCATCTTAAAACATGACCCCCTACACTACAAAAACACCACTGCACTACCTTGAACCCTAAAACACTACCCCCAGCACGACCCCTACACTACACAAGCACCACTGCACTATCCTAAACCCTAAAACACTACCCCAGCACGACCCCCTACACTACCCAAACACCACTGCACTAACCTAAATCCTAAAACACTACCACCAGCACGACCCCCTACACTACCCAAACACCACTGCACTACCCTAAACCCTACCCCCAGCACGACCCCCTACACTACACAAGCACCACTGCACTACCCTAAACCCTAAAACACTACCCCCAGCACGACCCCCTACACTACACAAACACCACTGCACTACCCTAAACCCTAAAACACTACCCCCAGCACAACCCCCTACACTACCCAAACACCACTGCACTAACCTAAATCCTAAAACACTACCCCCAGCACGACCCCCTACACTACCCAAACACCACTGCACTACCCTAAAACATGACCCCCTACACTACACAAACACCACTGCACTACCCTAAACCCTAAAACACTACCCCCAGCACGACCCCCTACACTACACAAGCACAACTGCACTACCCTAAACCCTAAAACACTACCCCCAGCACGACCCCCTACACTGCCCGAACACCACTGCACTGCCCTAAACCCTGAAACACCAGCCCCTGCATGACCCCCTATACTGCCCGAACACCACTGCACTAAACCCTGAAACACCACCCCTAGCACGACCCCCTACACTGCCCGAACACCACTGCACTGCCCTAAACCCTGAAACACCACCCCCTTCACGACCCTCTACCCTGCCCGAACACCACTCTACTGCCCTAAACCCTAAAACACCACCCCCAGCATGACCCCCTACACTGCCCGAACACCACTGCACTGCCCTAAACCCTGAAACACTACCCCCAGCAAGACCCCCTACACTGCCCGAACACCACTGCACTGCCCTAAACCCTGAAACATCACCCCCAGCAAGACCCTATACACTGCCCGAACACCACTGACCTAAACCCTGAAACACCACCCCCAGCACGACCCCCTACACTGCCCGAACACCACTGCACTGCCCTAAACCCTGAAACACTACCCCCAGCATGACCCCCTACACTGCCCGAACACCACTGCTCTGCCCAAAACCCTGAAACACCAGCCCCAGCAAGACCCCCTACACTGCCCGAACACCACTGCACTGCCCTAAACCTTGAAACACCAGCCCCTGCATGACCCCCTACACTGCCCGAACACCACTGCACTACCCTAAACCCTGAAACATCACCCCCAGCACGACCCCCTACACTGCCCGAGCACCACTGCACTGCCCAAAACCCTGAAACACCAGCCCCAGCACGACCCCCTACACTGCCCGAACACCACTGCACTGCCCTAAACCCTGAAACACCAGCCTCAGCACGACCTCCTACACTGCCCGAACACCACTGCACTGCCCTAAACCCTGAAACACCAGCCCCAGCACGACCCCCTACACTGCCCGAACACCACTGCACTGCCCTAAACCGTGAAACACCAGCCTCAGCACGACCCCCTACACTGCCTGAACACCACTGCACTGCCCTGAACCCTGAAACACCAGCCCCAGCACAACACCCTACACTGCCCGAACACCACTGCACTGCCCTAAACCCTGAAACACCACCCCGTGCATGACCCCCTACACTGCCCGAACACCACTGCACTGCCCTAAACCCTGAAACACCACCCCCAGAGCGACCCCCTACACTGCCCGAACACCATTGCACTGTCCTAAACCCTGAAACACCACCCCCTGCACAACCCCCTACACTGCTCGAACACTACTGCACTGCCCTAAACCCAGAAACACCATCCCCAGCACGACCCCCTATACTGCCCGAACACCACTGCACTGCCCTAAACCCTGAAACATCACCCCCTGCAAGACCCACTACACTGCCCGAACACCACTGCCCTAAACCCTGAAACACCATCCCCAGCAAGACCCACTACACTGCCCGAACACCACTGCACGGCCCTAAACCCTGAAACACCAGCCCCAGCACGACCCCCTACACTGCCCGAACACCACTCCACTGCCCTAAACCCTGAAACACCACCCCCTGCACGACCCCCTACACTGCCCAAACACCACTGCACTTCCCTAAACCCTGAAACCCCACCCCCAGCATGACCCCTACACTGCCACGAACACCACTGCACTGCCCTAAACCCTGAAACACCACCCCCTGCACGACCCCCTACACTGCCCGAACACTACTGCACTGCTCTAAACCCTGAAACACCACCCCCAGCACGACCCCCTACACTGCCCGAACACCACTGCACCGCCTGAACCCTGAAACACTACCCCCAGCAAGACCCCCTACACTGCCCGAACACCACTGCACTGCCCTAAACCCTGAAACATCACCCCCAGCAAGACCCCCTACACTGCCCGAACACCACTGCCCTAAACCCTGAAACACCACCCCCAGCGATGACCCCCTACACTGCCCGAACACCACTGCACTGCCCTAAACCCTGAAACACCAGCCCCAGCAAGACCCCCTACACTGCCCGAACACCACTGCTCTGCCCAAAACCCTGAAACACCAGCCCCAGCACGACCCCCTACACTGCCCAAACACCACTGCACTGCCCTAAACCCTGAAACACCACCCCCAGCACGACCCCCTACACTGCCCGAACACCACTGCACTGCCCTAAACCCTGAAACACCATCCCCAGCACAACCCCGTACACTGCCCGCACACCACTGCACTGCCCTAAACCCTGAAACACCAGCCCCAGCACAACCACGTACATTGCCCAAACACCACTGCACTGCCCTAAACCCTGAAACACCAGCCCCAGCACGACCGCCTACACTGCCCGAAAACTACTGCACTGCCCTAAACCCTGAAACACCACCCCCAGCAAGACTACCTACACTGGCCGAACACCACTGCACTGCCCTAAACCCTGAAACACCACCCCCTGCAGGACCCCCTACACTGCCCAAACACTACTGCACTGCCCTAAACCCTGAAACACCACCCCTCAGCACGACACCCTACACTGCCCGAACACCACTGCACTGCCCTAAACCCTGAAACACCACCCCAGCACGACCCCCTACACTGCCGGAACACCACTGCACTGCTAAACCCTGAAACACCACCCCCAGCACGACCCCCTACACTGCCGGAACACCACTGCACTGCCCTAAACCCTGAAACACCACCACCAGCACGACCCCCTACACTGCCCTAGCACCATTGCACTGCCCTAAACCCTGAAACACTCAGCCCCAGCACAACCCCCTACACTGCCCGAGCACCATTGCTCTGCCCTAAACCCTGAAATACCACCCCCAGCACGACCCCCTACACTGCCCGAACACCACTGCACTGCCCTAAACCCTGAAACACCAGCACCAGCAAGACGCCCTACACTGCCCGAACACCACTGCATTGCCCTAGACTCTGAAACACCAGCCCCAGCAAGGCCCCTACACTGCCCGAACACCACTGCACTGCCCTAAACCCTGAAACACCAGCCCCTGCACCGCCCCCTACACTGCCCGAACACCACTACACTGCCCTAAACCCTGAAACACCAGCCTCCAGCATCACCCCCTACAATGCTCGAACACCACTGCACTGCCCTAAACCCTGAAACACCACCCCCAGCATCGACCCCCTACACTGCCCGAACACCACTGCACTGCCTAAACCCTGAAACACCACCCCTGCACGACCCCCTACACTGCCCGAACACCACTGCACTGCCCTAAACCCTGAAACACCACCCCTGCACGACCCCTACACTGCCCGAACACCACTGCACTGCCCTAAACCCTGAAACACCACCCCCAGCACGACCCCCTACACTGCCCGAACACCACTGCACTGCCCTAAACCCTAAAACACCACCCCCAGCACGACCCCCTACACTGCCCGAACACCACTGCACTGCCCTAAACCCTAGAAACACTACCCCCAGCATGACCCCCTACACTGCCCAAACACCACTGCACTACCCTAAACCCTAAAACACCACCCCTAGCACGACACCCTACACTACACGAAGCACAACTGCACTACCCTAAACCCTGAAACACTACCCCCAGCACGACCCCCTACACTGCCCGAACACCACTGCACTGCCCTAAACCCTGAAACACCAGCCCCTGCATGACCCCCTATACTGCCCGAACACCACTGCACTGCCTAAACCCTGAAACACCACCCCTAGCACGACCCCCTACACTGCCTGAACACCACTGCACTGCCCTAAACCCTAGAAACACCACCCCCTTCACGACCCTCTACCCTGCCCGAACACCACTGCTACTGCCCTAAACCCTAAAACACCACCCCCAGCATGACCCCCTACACTGCCCGAACACCACTGCACTGCCCTAAACCCTGAAACACTACCCCCAGCAAGACCCCCTACACTGCCCTAACACCACTGCACTGCCCTAAACCCTGAAACATCACCCCCATAGCATGACCCCCTACACTGCCCGAACACCACTGCACTGCCTAAACCCTGAAACACTACCCCCAGCACGACCCCCTATACTGCCCGAACACCACTGCACTGCCCTAAACCCTGAAACACTACCCCCAGCACGACCCCCTACACTGCCCGAACACCACTGCATCTGCCCAAAACCCTGAAACACCAGCCCCAGCAAGACCCACTACACTGCCCGAACACCACTGCACTGCCCTAAACCCTGAAACATCACCCCCAGCACGACCCCCTACACTGCCCGAGCACCACTGCACTGCCCAAAACCCTGAAACACCAGCCCCTGCACGACCCCCTACACTGCCCGAACACCACTGCACTGCCTTAAACCCTGAAACAGCAGCCTCAGCACGACCTCCTACACTGCCCGAACACCACTGCACTGCCCTAAACCCTGAAACACCAGCCCCAGCACGACCCCCTACACTGCCCGAACACCACTGCACTGCCCTAAACCGTGAAACACCAGCCTCAGCACGACCCCCTACACTGCCTGAACACCACTGCACTGCCCTGAACCCTGAAACACCAGCCCCAGCACAACACCCTACACTGCCCGAACACCACTGCACTGCCCTAAACCCTGAAACACCACCCCGTGCATGACCCCCTACACTGCCCGAACACCACTGCACTGCCCTAAACCCTGAAACACCACCCCCAGAGCGACCCCCTACACTGCCCGAACACCACTGCACTGCCCTAAACCCTGAAACACCACCCCCTGCACAACCCCCTACACTGCTCGAACACTACTGCACTGCCCTAAACCCAGAAACACCATCCCCAGCACGACCCCCTATACTGCCCGAACACCACTGCACTGCCCTAAACCCTGAAACATCACCCCCAGCAAGACCCCCTACACTGCCCGAACACCACTGCCCTAAACCCTGAAACACCACCCCCAGCAAGACCCACTACACTGCCCGAACACCACTGCACGGCCCTAAACCCTGAAACCCCAGCCCCAGCATGACCCCCTACACTGCCAGAACACCACTGCACTGCCCTAAACCCTGAAACACCACCCCCTGCACGACCCCCTACACTGCCCGAACACCACTATACTGCCCTAAATCCTGAAACCCCACCCCCAGCATGACCCCCTACACTGCCAGAACCCCACTGCACTGTTCTAAACCCTGAAACACCACCCCCTGCACGACCCCCTACACTGCCCGAACACTACTGCACTGCCCTAAACCCTGAAACACCACCCCCAGCACGACCCCCTACACTGCACGAACACCACTGCACCGCCCT
Organism: Calotriton arnoldi; assembly: GCA_963921515.1. Classification (NCBI taxonomy): domain Eukaryota; kingdom Metazoa; phylum Chordata; class Amphibia; order Caudata; family Salamandridae; genus Calotriton; species Calotriton arnoldi. Next base: position 1,359,953 of record CAWUFW010004866.1, on the reverse strand, counting down.
AAACCCTGAAACACTCACCCCCAGCAAGACCCCCTACACTGCCCGAACACCACTGCACTGCCCTAAACCCTGAAACATCACCCCCAGCAAGACCCCCTACACTGCCCGAACACCACTGCTGCCTAAACCCTGAAACACCACCCCCAGCAAGACCCCCTACACTGCCCGAACACCACTGCACTGCCCTAAACCCTGAAACACCACCCCCAGCAAGACCCCCTACACTGCCCGAACACCACTGCTCTGCCCAAAACCCTGAAACACCAGCCCCAGCACGACCCCCTACACTGCCCAAACACCACTGCACTGCCCTAAACCCTGAAACACCAGCCCCAGCACGACCCCCTACACTGCCCGAACACCACTGCACTGCCCTAAACCCTGAAACACCACCCCCAGCACGACCCCCTACACTGCCCGAACACCACTGCACTGCCCTAAACCCTGAAACACCATCCCCAGCACAACCCCGTACACTGCCCGCACACCACTGCACTGCCCTAAACCCTGAAACACCAGCCCCAGCACAACCCCGTACACTGCCCGAACACCACTGCACTGCCCTAAACCCTGAAACACCAGCCCCAGCATGACCGCCTACACTGCCCGAAAACTACTGCACTGCCCTAAACCCTGAAACACCACCCCCAGCAAGACTACCTACACTGGCCGAACACCACTGCACTGCCCTAAACCCTGAAACACCACCCCCTGCAGGACCCCCTACACTGCCCAAACACTACTGCACTGCCCTAAACCCTGAAACACCACCCCTCAGCACGACACCCTACACTGCCCGAACACCACTGCACTGCCCTAAACCCTGAAACACCACCCCAGCACGACCCCCTACACTGCCGGAACACCACTGCACTAAACCCTGAAACACCACCCCCTGCACGACCCCCTACACTGCCGGAACACCACTGCACTGCCCTAAACCCTGAAACACCACCCCCAGCACGACCCCCTACACTGCCCTAACACCAATGCACTGCCCTAAACCCTGAAACATCACCACCAGCACAACCCCTACACTGCCCGAGCACCATTGCTCTGCCCTAAACCCTGAAACACTAGCCCCAGCACGACCCCCTACACTGCCCGAACACCACTGCACTGCACTAAACCCTGAAATACCACCCCCAGCACGACCCCCTACACTGCCCGAACACCACTGCACTGCCCTAAACCCTGAAACACCAGCACCAGCAAGACGCCCTACACTGCCCGAACACCACTGCATTGCCCTAGACTCTGAAACACCAGCCCCAGCAAGACCCCCTACACTGCCCGAACACCACTGCACTGCCCTAAACCCTGAAACACCAGCCCCTGCACCGACCCCCTACACTGCCCGAACACCACTGCACTGCCCTAAACCCTGAAACACCAGCCTCCAGCACCACCCCCTACAATGCCCGAACACCACTGCACTGCCCCAAACCCTGAAACACCACCCCCAGCATGCCCCCTACACTGCCCGAACACCACTGCACTGCCCTAAACCCTGAAACACCACCCCTGCACGACCCCCTACACTGCCCGAACACCACTGCACTGCCCTAAACCCTGAAACACCACCCCCTGCACCCCCTACACTGCCCGAACACCACTGCACTGCCCTAAACCCTGAAACACCACCCCCAGCACCGACCCCCTACACTGCCCGAACACCACTGCACTGCCCTAAACCCTAAAACACCACCCCCAGCATGACCCCCTACACTGCTCGAACACCACTGCACTGCCCTAAACCCTGAGAACACCACCCCCAGCATGACCCCCTACACTGCCCGAACACCACTGCACTACCCTAAACCCTGAAACACTCACCCCAGCTCGACCCCTACACTGCCCGAACACGACTGCACTGCCCTAAACCCTGAAACACCACCCCCAGCACGACCCCCTACACTGCCCGAACACCACTGCACTGCCCTAAACCCTGAAACACCATCCCCAGCACGACCCACTACACTGCCCGAACACCACTGCACGGCCCTAAACCCTGAAACACCCGCCCCAGCACGACCCCCTACACTGCCCGAACACCACTGCACTGCCCTAAACCCTGAGAACACTACCCCCAGCACGACCCCCTACACTGCCCGAACACCACTGTACTGCCCTAAACCCTGAAACCCCACCCCCAGCATCGACCCCCTACACTGCCAGAACACCACTGCACTGCCCTAAACCCTGAAACACCACCCCCTGCACGACCCCCTACACTGCCCGAACACCACTGCACTGCCCTAAACCCTGAAACACCACCCCTAGCATGACCCCCTACACTGCACTGAACACCACTGCACCGCCCTAAACCCTGAAACACTACCCCCAGCAAGACCCCCTACACTGCCCGAACACCAATGCACTGCCCTAATCCCTGAAACACTCACCCCCAGCACAGACCCCCTACACTGCCCAAAGACCACTGCACTGCCCTAAACCCTGAAACACCACCCCCAGCAAGACTCCCTACACTGCCCGAACACCACTGCACTGCCCTAAACCCTGAAACACCACCCCCAGCAAGACCTCCTACACTGCCCGAACACCACTGCTCTGCCCAAAACCCTGAAACACCAGCCCCAGCATGACCCACTACACTGCCCAAACACCACTGCACTGCCCTAAACCCTGAAACACCGGCCCCAGCACGTACCCCCTACACTGCCCGAACACCACTGCACTGCCCTAAACCCTGAAACACCACCCCCAGCACGTACCCCCTACACTGCCCGAACACCACTGCACTGCCCTAAACCCTGAAACACCATCCCCAGCAGCAACCCCATACACTGCCCGACACACCACTGCACTGCCCTAAACCCTGAAACACCAGCCCCAGCACAACCCCGTACACTGCCCGAACACCACTGCACTGCCCTAAACCCTGAAACACCAGCCCCAGCACGACCGCCTACACTGCCCGAAAACTACTGCACTGCCCTAAACCCTGAAACACCACCCCCAGCAAGACTACCTACACTGGCCGAACACCACTGCACTGCCCTAAACCCTGAAACACCACCCCCTGCAGGACCCCCTACACTGCCCAAACACTACTGCACTGCCCTAAACCCTGAAACACCACCCCTCAGCACGACACCCTACACTGCCCGAACACCACTGCACTGCCCTAAACCCTGAAACACCACCCCAGCATGACCCCCTACACTGCCGGAACACCACTGCACTAAACCCTGAAACACCACCCCTGCACGACCCCCTACACTGCCGGAACACCACTGCACTGCCCTAAACCCTGAAACACCACCCCCAGCACGACCCCCTACACTGCCCTAACACCAATGCACTGCCCTAAACCCTGAAACATCACCCCCAGCACAACCCCTACACTGCCCGAGCACCATTGCTCTGCCCTAAACCCTGAAACACTAGCCCCAGCACGACCCCTACACTGCCCGAACACCACTGCACTGCCCTAAACCCTGAAATACCACCCCCAGCATGACCCCCTACACTGCCCGAACACCACTGCACTGCCCTAAACCCTGAAACACCAGCAAGACCCCCTACACTGCCCGAACACCACTGCATTGCCCTAGACTCTGAAACACCAGCCCCAGCAAGGCCCCCTACACTGCCCGAACACCACTGCACTGCCCTAAACCCTGAAACACCACCCCCTGCACCGCCCCCTACACTGCCCAAACACCACTACACTGCCCTAAACCCTGAAACACCACCTCCAGCATGACCCCCTTTACTGCTCGAACACCACTGCACTGCCCCAAACCCTGAAACACCACCCCCAGCATGACCCCTACACTGCCCGAACACCACTGCCCTAAACCCTGAAACACCACCCCTGCACGACCCCTACACTGCCCGAACACCACTGCACTGCCCTAAACCCTGAAACACCACCCCCTGCACGACCCCCTACACTGCCCGAACACCACTGCACTGCCCTAAACCCTGAAACACCACCCCAGCACGACCCCCTACACTGCCCGAACACCACTGCACTGCCCTAAACCCTAAAACACCACCCCCAGCACGACCCCTACACTGCCCGAACACCACTGCACTGCCCTAAACCCTAGAACACTACCCCCAGCATGACCCCCTACACTACCCAAACACCACTGCACTACCCTAAACCCTAAAATACTCCCCCCCTACACTACCCGAACACGACTGCACTGCCCTAAACCCTAAAACACTCCCCCAGCACGACCCCCTACACTACCCGAACACCACTGCACTGTCCTAAACCCTAAAACACTCCCCCCAGCACGACCCCTACACTACCTAAACACCACTGCACTGCCCTAAACCCTAAAACACTACCCCCTGCATGACCCCCTACACTACCCAAATACCAATGCACTACCCTAATCCCTAAAACACTACCCCCCGCACAACCCCTACACTACCCAAAGACCACTGCACTACCCTAAACTCTAAAACAATACCCCCGCACGACTCCCTACACTACCCAAAGACCACTCCACTACCCTAAACCCTAAAACACGACCTCCTACACTACACAAACACCACTGCACTACCCTAAATCATAAAAAACTACCCCCAGCACGAACCACTACACTACCCAAACATCACTGCACTACCCTAAACCATAAAACACTACCCCCAGCAGTACCCCCTACGCTACCCAAACACCACTGCACTACCCTAAACCCTAAAACACTACCCCCAGCAGTACCCCTACACTACCCAAACACCATTGCACTACCCTAAACCCTAAAACACTACCCTCAGCAGTATCCCCTACACTACCCAAACACCACTGCACTACCCTAAACCCTAAAACCCTAAAACACTAACCCCAGCACGACCCCCTACACTACCCAAACACCACTGTACTACCCTAAACCCTAAAACACTCCCCCAGCATGACTCCCTACACTACCCAAACACCACTGCACTACCCTAAACCCTAAATCTACCCCCAGCATGACCCCCTACACTACACAAATACCACTGCACTACCCTAAACCCTAAAACACTACCCCCAGCACGACCCTCTTCACTACCTAAAACTGCACAATTTGTTACAGGCGTTGCAACGCAGGCCTGTGGTGCTTACTGGAAGTACCTGGTGGGCTAGTTGGGCCCCAGGGACTCTCAGGATTCAAGGTGACCTAATCCCCCAACTTAAAACGCGCCACGGGGCGCGTTTGCACAGTGGTGAAGGGAGGGCGGGGCCTCAGGTGACATGTGCGCAAACACGCCCTGTGGTGTGTTTTAAGTTGGAGAGTTAATTCCCTTTGAATCCTGGGGGCCAACTAGCCCACCAGGTACCTTCAGTAAGCACAACAGAGTTGCGTTGCAGAGAGGTGAAAAAAGGTGCGTGGCCTCGGAACGACTCTCTGCAACTCAGCTCTGTGGTCCTAACTGTAGGTACCTGGGGGGCTAGTTGGGCCCCAGGGACCCTCAGGATTCAAGGGGACTTAATCCCGCAACTTAAAATGCTCCACGGGGCGCGTTTGCACACATGTCACCTCAGGCCCCCCCTCCCTTCACCACTGTGCAAACGCGCACTGGCTCTGGTTAGTCAGAGTCAGTTACCACCAGTACCCATCTGAAAAAGTTGTGGGCACAGGATGATTTTGCCACAAGGCCTCTTTCTGCTCCTCTGTTGGTTCTTTCTGCACATCTTTTGCTTCTTTCTGTGCGTTTTTTCTTCTTTCTTCACATGTCCTACCTCTGTTGGCATAGTTAGAAACTAGCATTTAAAAAACCTTTGAAATTCACTTAAAAAATCATAGGTTTCAGGCACGTTATAGTTAGAAATTAGCATTTAAAAAACCTTTGAAATTCACTGAAAAAACCATAGGTTTCAGGCACGTTATAGTTAGAAATTAGCATTTAAAAAACCTTTGAAATTCACTGAAAAAACCATAGGTTTCAGGAACGTTATAGTTAGAAATTAGCATTTAAAAACCTTTGAAATTCACTGAAAAAAACATAGGTTTCAGGCACGTTATAGTTAGAAATTAGCATTTAAAAAACCTTTGAAATTCACTGAAAAAACCATAGGTTTCAGACACGTTATAGTTAGAAATTAGCATTTAAAAAACCTTTGAAATTCACTGAAAAAACCATAGGTTTTAGGGACAGTTATAGTTAGTTGGACATTGCACTCGTACAAAACCCGTGAAATTCCCCTGTTATAGTTAGTTCAGCTAACTATAACTCGCGCCCCTGCAATGCACTGCTGATGACGTCACATATTACATCGCTCATGACATGGTCAGTGACATCACTGATGACATCACTGATGACATCTCAAATGACATCACTGATGACATTATCCATGTGATAATTTCATGCATCTTCTCACACCCTAATATAACTTTTGATACACCCACTCTAAATTACAGACTGCCATTCTCAAAACCATAGACACTCCAACACCAAAAACTACATACCCACTCACTGATTCTTAGGTCTACACACACATCCACTCACTCACCTGTACAGTCACTCATACTTACAGTCACTCAGTACAGGACTATCATATGCACTCATACACCTATATAAACACTCACACACCGCCACTCATCCATAGAGGTACTCACACACCTAGTCAGTCATGCAAAAAATTAATCACACACCCATTTACTCACCTATACAGTTATACACACACCAGCTCACTTACTCATACAAATACTAGCACATTCTTACGCTCTTATACAATAACTGATACAAGCACACACGCATCCATACAGCCACTCTCACAATAACACACTTTCACTTATAGCCATTTAAATACTCTAACACACATATATACTGCCTTTTACATATGTAGTTACTCGCACATGTACCACTGAGATATACATTCACTCACTAACACACCCATACACACACTCACCCACCCAAGCAGTCCATCACAGATGCACTCTTGAAATCATGCACCCAGTGAATCACCCACTCACACATCTATGTATAGAGTCACACACACCCCACCCACACAAACACTCAGGCAGCCATACAGATACTCAGAGAACCAATCAATAACCCATATAGACACTCATGTAGCTATTCGCAAATCCATGCATCCACTTACACACCAACAAACAGACGGATACAGACATTCACACAGTTTAGTCACTAACCCATGCATTCAGTAAGATACGTTTAATCACTCACATGTAGAGTCAGTCACTCACGTACTAAATCATCCATTCAGACACTTATACACCCACTCATTCTTCAATACGCCTTTCCCTATATATATTAAACATATTTAAACTTTACAGAAACACACAGTCACTGGATGATGTCATCAGTGATGTCATCAGTGATGTCATTTGAGATGTCATCAGTGATGTCATCAGTGATGTCACTGACCATGTCATGAGTGATGTAATATGTGACGTCATCAGCAGTGCATTGCGGGGCGCGAGTTATAGTTAGCTGAACTAACTATAGCAGGGGAATTTCACGGGTTTTGTACGAGTGCAATGTCCAACTAACTATAACTGTTCCTAAAACCTATGGTTTTTTCAGTGAATTTCAAAGGTTTTTAAATGCTAATTTCTAACTATAACGTGTCTGAAACCTATGGTTTTTTCAGTGAATTTCAAAGGTTTTTTAAATGCTAATTTCTAACTATAACGTGCCTGAAACCTATGTTTTTTTCAGTGAATATATATATATATATATATATATATATATATATATATATATATATATATATATATATAAAATATTCAATGCAACTCAAATGGAATACACCATAGACGGCACTCCACGCGGCGTGGCATGGACATTTATTTAAATGCTTGCATAATTCAGACAACTACGTTTACGCGTTTCAGCTCTCTCTGAACCTTGTTCACGATGTATGACAATCGCAACTGCAGTCATTTTAACATAAACAATAATGAACATAGAAGACAGGCTAGTCATAGTATAGCAAATGATAAACAACATGGCGGCCATTTATAACGTGATTTTCAACAATAGGGATATGGGACAATGCAAACAATTCTTAAAATACAAAGTATATTTCATGCTGTAACAATCAATTGAAAGATATTATTCATCCACCAACCACAGGCTCTATTTTACACACAAAATAAAGAAGAATTGTTGTAAAGAAATACTTGGTACCTCCAACTACCCAAAATTCAAAGTGCAAGAGTGTATAGTCTGCGGAGACTATGTAATTCAAAATCCAAAAATATAAGTCAATATATGCATGCAATGTATAAATGAGATTTGTAGAGAAGCCCCATTGTGCCCTAATAAAAGAATATTTCTTTATATTGCACCTGCTCAATGCCTGACTGATACCATATAACAAAAAGAAACATCAATGGAAACATTTGAATTACACATCAAGCCCCATTGGGCTGTTGCTAATTACTTAAAAAATGAAACAATCATGTCCACATTAAGCCCCATTGAGCAAAGGAAGACTCATAAATCAATGACATTTACACATAAAAATTCAAACTGAAAAAAAAAATTGAAAAAGATATCTCAGCTCTTATGCGTTTCCACATAGTTGTCCTCCTAGAACAACCTAAAAATAAACAAAAAAAATATGTATTAGTTATGTTTCCAAATGTCAAAATTGCTGCAAACAATTAAAAACAATGAATTTAAAAATATATAAAATAAAGTAAAATAATGCAAGGCTTGAGAAGGGCAGAAGAAGAACAGAAGGGTACAAGTACAGGCATTCAATATTTGAAGGAAAGTAACAATTCTTCATCTATATTCAGACCGCTATGTTCTTTAGTACTCATTCTCAAAATATACCTGCACTCTAGTTGTCTGAGTGCTTTTTCTCTGTCACCCCCTCTCACAGATTTCAGTATTTTGTCTAGCATACTAAAAGTCAGTACACTGGGATCACTATCATGGTATTCTTTAAGGTGCCTTGCTACTGAATATGTCATGTCTGCATGTTTGACTGCCCTGAGGTGTTGCAGGATGTGTTTGTGGGCCTGAAGCTTTGTGCTCGCCATATATATCACTTGGGGCACGGACACTCTAACACATATACCACAAACTCAGATTTACAGTTCAATGGTTTTGTTATTACTATACGCTCCCACAAGTCTGTTGTTACCTTAGTCAAGTTTTTACTGTGTTGGCAGGCCTTAAATTTGGCACATTTTTTAAAGCCATTATTTGGTTTCAGCCAAATGTGGCTGGTGTCAATACCTGTTTTCACCAGCTTGTTACTCATAGAATGTGACTTCCTATAGGTTCTGTTTGGTTTGGCACTGGTGTCTGCTCCTATCACTGGGTCGCGTTTGATTAGGTTCCAAAGTTTGTTTAAGGCGTGTCTAAGTTCCTTGTGCTTGATGTTATAAGTGGTAATGTATCTGCAAATACTGTCATGTTTCTTTGAGGAGGCTTCCGTACCAAAGAGCAACTCTGTTCTGTGAATATTTGCTACTTTAATTTTGGCTCTCTCTAATATTACTTCCTGAAATACTCTTTGTTTTAATCTACCACAAATTTCCTCCTCTGCTTTAATGTAGGATTCTTTTGAGCTGCATATTCTCTTAGCCCTAAGCAGTTCTCCAAAGAGTATACTGTTTTTTAATAGAATGGAATGTGCACTACTGGCATGTAGTGTTGAATTGCCTGTGGTGGGTTTTCTAAAGACTGAAGATGTTAAACATGAATTATTCACTTCAAGTAAAGGTAAAGGTAAATTCGTACTTGTAAAGCGCACTACCACCCCTACTGGGGCATCCTGGCGCTATACGCATACCGCTGTGGAACCCTTCCTGGCTATTCCCTGTGAAATGTCCACTCCTGGGCACCCCCAAGGTGAAGCCAGGCATCCCAGCGCTGGTGGGGCCGTTGTGGAGATTAAGCAAGCTATTTCCCAGAGTTGCAGAGTGGGACCCATGATTAGAATAGGCACCGAGGCGAGAATTATGAGGTCCGAGGAAATTGAGTCCAAGACCCACCGAGGCGGGAATTGAACCCTGGTCCCGGGCCAGATCTCTGCATCAGGGTCTGCCGCCCTAACCATTGAGCCACACTTCTCCACATAAGTCTAACGTCCAAGAAATCAATACTGCTACTACTAATACGACAGATTCAACTCATTGTTATTAATGTTAACAAATCTTTCAACTGTCTCTATATTCCCTTTCCATAGCAAAAACAGATCATCTATATATCTTAGCCACATTACTACATGTGGCGACTATTCCTCCATTTCTGAGCCATGCAGCACCTGCTCCTCCCACCAGCACATATGCAGATTTGCATAGCTGGGGGCGAAGCAGGTGCCCATAGCTGTTCCTTGGATTTGCTTGTACAGTGTGTTGTTAAACAGAAAGATGTTACTTCTAAGGCACCAAGTAATCATTTCTATCAACATTTCATTGTGCTCCACATATTCTTTGGGCCTGAGGTTTAGGAAATATTGTACCGACATTTTACCATCCTCATCTCTGATGCTACTGTAGAAAGAGTTGACATCCAGGCAAATCATAAGATAATCATCCTCCCAGTGTACATCAAATATACGTTTGCGAAAATCTGTAGTATCCTGGATATATGATGGTGAGTCTTTGACTGAAGGTTGTAGAAAATAGTCTACGTATTTGGAAACGTTCTCGAAGAGGCTACCGATTGCTGAAATTATAGGTATTCCTGGTGGGTATTCCCTATTTTTGTGGATCTTGGGCAATAGGTAAAGGACTGAAATTCTTGGATGTTCAACGTTCAAGAAGTTATATTTGTCAGACTCTTATCCCTCCAACGTTTCAAATCTTCAGAAAATCTAGATCTTAAATTCTCATACTCTGCCACAGTTATTTTTTGATAGCACGTTGTGTCTCTCAGTTTTTTAAGAGCCCAATCTAGATACATCTTAGTTGGCCAGATCAGCACATTGCCTCCTTTGTCAGCATTGTGAATGATGCATTCTTTTTCCTCTGACCATTTCTTTACCACTCTATTATATTGAATTCTCCATGGGGGAAGTTTTCTGTTTTCTTCAAGTTCTTTCTTTTTGATTCTTTTGGTTTCATCTATCATATTTTTGTTGAACACATCAATGTTGTCATGTGGGGAAATCGGATTGAATTTAGATTTGGGCTTAAAGGGAGACTCCACTTTACTGTCAATCTCAATGTATTGCTCCATTGAAATTTGAGTATGACTGAAATTTCCTTCCTCATTTGTCCCTTCTGCCTCTAGTTCCCTTAAATCTCGAATGAGATTCATATCTGATGCTGTTAGTGGAGTGCCATCTTGGGTTTATTCCATTGGAGTTGTTTTGAATATTTACGTGCAGCGATGTGGCTGCACACCGCATACGCAAAGAGGGAAATCTCATATATATATGTATATATATCATCAATGAAAGCGGGTCCTTCCGGGATCAAGCCCGTAGCCAGGTGGTGCACGGTGCCGGTAGAACCAAAACCGGACCTCGTGATCCAAGTAGCTTCGAAAATAAAGCGCACTCTCGAAAATCCTTATGCTTTAAGCAGAAAAGCTCTTTATTCCTCAAACGTTACGCGTTTCGGCAAATTAATGCCTTGATCACACGCTGAGCCATTCGGAAATACGTGCATGAATATACAAAAACATAGACATAGGACTTGTGGTACACATCATTCACAAGAGGCAGTGATGGCAGCGGCCATTTTGTAATGTACAATGTTTAAGCAAATGCATTGAGAAAGCAGCACATTAACGTGACTCACAGTCAAAGTGACAACAGTCTAAACAAAATTGGACATACATTTGTCTCAAAAGCAAGCGCGACCAATGACATAACATAGACAGTGTTGTCAGACAAGTGTCTGATGTCAAGTATATGATACCCACAACCTATGTGCTTGAGGGCGGCATTTGAAATTATACTTAGATAACCTCAAAAGAACATCTAAAGGAAGTCGCTAAGATCAATATTATCGCCAAGTGGCATAAATCAACGTGACAATATTGACCAATACTTTTAGACATATGGATGGGTCATAGCAAATGCGACGACAGTTTAATCTACATTGGACCTCGAATGTCAACTAGCAAACGTACACGATACATCAAAGACAGTGCTGACGGACTAGTGCCAGTGTAACTAGAGAGAAAAAGTACATAGATCAATAATATCGCCAAGTGGCATAGTCATCTTGATATTGAAAACCAATCAAAATTATGAAATGTGTCCGATAATGCTGCTTCTTTACTGGTTCAAAACCGCACAGACATGTCTAAACCAAGTTAAAATACATGCGCCAAGTGGCTACTATTAGTCAAGTCCAAATGAGCAAAGGTTTTGTAAAAATGTGAAAACAACAACTAAATAAATTCTAAAGTGAATGAAACCAATAAGAAATTGAAGTAAATTGAAATACAAATGTCTCTTATCTTAATCTCAGGGCAAACCCGAGCCCGGGGAAGAAAAGGGTATATATATATATATATATATTCACTGAAAAAACCATAAGGTTTTAGGGACAGTTATAGTTAGTTGGACATTGCACTCGTACAAAACCCGTGAAATTCCCCCGTTATAGTTAGTTCAGGTAACTATAACTCGCGCCCCCGCAATGCACTGCTGATGACGTCACATATTACATCACTCATGACATGGTCAGTGACATCACTGATGACATCACTGATGACATCTCAAATGACATCACTGATGACATCACTGATGACATCATCCAGTGACTGTGTGTTTCTGTAAAGTTTAAATATGTTTAATATATTTAGGGAAAGGCGTATTGAAGAATGAGTGGGTGTAGAAGCGCCTGAATGGATGATTTAGTAGGTGCGTGACTGAGTCTATAAGTGAGTGATTAAACGTATCTTACTGGATGCATGGGTGAGTGACTAAACTGTGTGAATGTCTGTATCCGTCTGTCTGTTGTTGTGTAAGCAACTGCATGGGTTTCTGACTAGCTAAATGAGTGTCTATATGGGTTATGGATTTGTTCTCTGAGTATCTGTATGGGTGCCTCAGTGTTTGTGTGGGTGGGGTGTGTGTGACTCTGTGCATAGATGTGTGAGTGGGTGATTCACTGGGTGCATGGTTTCAAGAGTGCGTCTGTGATGGACTGTATGGGTGGGTGAGTGTGTGTATGGGTGTGTTAGTGATTGAATGTATATCTCAGTGGTACATGTGTGAGTAACTACATATGTGAAAGGCAGTATATATGTGTGTTGGAGTATATAAATGGCTATAAGTGAGAGTGTGTGATTGTGAGAATGGCTATATGGATGAGTGTGTGCTTGCATCAGTGATTGCATAGGAGCGTAAGAATGTGCTAGTATTTTTATGAGTAAGTGAGCTGGTGTGTATAACTGTATAGGTGAGTAAATTGGAGTGTGATTAATTATTTGCATGACTGACTAGGTGTGTGAGTACCTCTATGGATGAGTTGCGTTGTGTGAGTGTTTATATAGGTGTATTAGTGCATATGATAGTCCTGTACTGAGTGACTGTAAGTATGAGTGACTGTACGGGTGAGTGAGTAGATGTGTGTGTGTAGACCTAAGAATCAGTGAGTGGGTATGTACTTATTGGTATTGGAGTGTGTATGGTTTTGAGAATGGCAGTCTGTAATTTAGAGTGGATGTTTCAAAACTTATATTAGGGTGTGAGAAGATGCATTAAATTCTCACATGGATGATGTCATCAGTGATGTCATCAGTGATGTCATTTGAGATGTCATCAGTGATGTCATCAGTGATGTCACTGACCATGTCATGAGTGATGTAATATGTGACGTCATCAGCAGTGCATTGCGGGGCGCGAGTTATAGTTACCTGAACTAACTATAACTGTCCCTAAAACCTTATGGTTTTTTCAGTGAATTTCTAAGGTTTTTTAAATGCAAATTTCTACCTATAACATGCCTGAAACCTATGGTTTTTTCAGTGAATTTCAAAGGTTTTTTAAATGCTAATTTCTAACTATAACGTGTCTGAAACCTATGGTTTTTTCAGTGAATTTCAAAGGTTTTTTAAATGCTAATTCCTAACTATAACATGTCTGAAACCTACGGTTTTTTCAGTGAATTTCAAAGGTTTTGTAAATGACAATTTTTAAATGTATTAATTGTTATATTTATTTTTTTCATACTGATTTACTACATTTTTAGAAACATTTTTTTTTACATATTTTATTTCTTAAATTACATTGTAATTACATTATACATTACAAAAAATACTTTCTCAGAATGAATTACTTTAGTTTAAATACTTTGCACATAGGCAATAGACTTTTAAGTACAGTAGTTACAGTTGTTGCAATGGGCAACACATTTTCAAACACAATGCAACATTCAGCTCAATGTGAATTTCTAGTTAAATGCAATTAGTTACTTTATGGATTACTTTTCTAACCACAGGACTGGATCCTAGATTCAGTCCTGGGACATCTCCTGTAAACAGTTGAGTAAAAGCGTTTTGGTTACAGTAGTGATTTTTAAGGAATATTATTGTATTTTAAAAGTTGACACTTAGAAACTTTTTCTCATAGAATCACCAATGTTATCCTATGGAAGGAAATTCACTTAGCAGGTAAAAACTGTTATCGTTACTTTTTCTTACTCAGTGTTGGATCCTGGATCCAGCACTGGTGCATCTCCTGTAAACAGTTGAAAGAATGCGTTTAAGTCATACAGGCGATTTTTAAGGAATATTTGTAGTTTGTGAAAATCGACACTTTGAAACTTTTCAGCTGAAAACCAGACAATGGATTCCTATGGAAGAAAATATAAGTTACTGGTAAGTACGGTTAAAATTACTTTTCAGGGTCAGTGCTGGGCTAAAAGATGCAGCACTGAGGTCTCTCCTGATAACAGGTGAGTAAATCGGAATTCGTATTTCGGCTGATTTTAGAGGAATATTGTAAAGTTCCAAAACTCCACACTTAGAAGAATTTCCAAGTGAAACCAGTCAATGTTAGACTATGGAAGGAAATTCAAGTTACTGGTAAGTACGGTTAAAATTACTTTTCAGGACCAGTACTGGGCTGAAAGATACAGCACTGAGGTCTCTCCTGATAACAGGTGAGTAAATCGGAATTTGTATTTCGGCTGATTTTAGAGGAATATTTGTATGTTTCAAAAATCAACACTTAGAAACTTTTTCAGCAAAAAGCAGACAATGATATCCTATGGAAGGAAATTCAAGTTACTGGTAAGTACGGTTAAAATTACTTTTGAGGATCAGTACTGGGCTGAAAGATGCAGCACTGAGGTCTCTCCTGATAACAGGTGAGTAAATCGGAATTCGTATTTCGGCTGATTTTAGAGGAATATTTTAAAGTTCCAAAACTCCACACTTAGAAGAATTTCCAAGTGAAACCAGTCAATGTTAGCCTACGGAAGGAAATTCAAGTTACTGGTAAGTACGGTTAAAACTACTTTTCAGGACCAGTACTGGGCTGAAAGATACAGCACTGAGGTCTCTCCTGATAACAGATGAGTAAATCGGAATTCGTATTTCGGCTGATTTTAGAGGAATATTTGTATGTTTCAAAAATCAACACTTAGAAACTTTTTCAGCAAAAAGCAGGCAATGATATCCTATGGAAGGAAATTCAAGTTACTGGTAAGTACGGTTAAAATTACTTTTCAGGATTAGTACTGGGCTGAAAGATGCAGCACTGAGGTCTCTCCTGATAACAGGTGAGTAAATCCGAATTCGTAGTTCGGCAGATTTTAGAGGAATATTTGCACAATGGTGAAGGTAGGGGGCGGGGCCTGAGGTGACATCTGTGCAAACGCGCCCCGTGGCGCGTTTTTAAGTTGGGGGATTAAGTCCCCTTGAATCATGAGGGTCCCTAGGGGCCAACTAGCCCACCAGGAACCTCCAGTATGCGCCAGGGGCTGCGATGCAGAGACGTGTAGAGAGGCCACACCTCTTTTACACCTCTCTGCAACGCAGCTCTGTGGCGCTTTCTGGATGTACCTGTTGGGCTAGTTGGCCCCCAGGGACCCTCAGGATTGAAGGGGATTTAATTCCCCATCTTAAAACGCGCCACGGGGCCTGTTTGCACACATGTCACCTGAAGCCCCGCCCCCTCCCTTCACCACTGTGCAAACACGACCCGTGGCGCGTTTTAAGTCGGGGGATTAACTCCCCTTGAATCCTGAGGGTCCCTGGGGGCCAACTAGCCCAACAGGTATATCCAAAAAGCGCCACAGAGCTGCGTTGCAGAGAGGTGTATAAAGGGGCGTGGCCTCTGTACACCTCTCTGCAACGCAGCCCCCTGGCACATACTGGAGGTTCCTGGTGGGCTAGTTGGCCCCCAGGGACCCCCAGTATTGAAGTGGAATTACTTCCCCATCTGCAAACGCGCCAGGGGGCGCGTTTGCAGAGTGGTGAAGGAAGGGGGCGGGGCCTGTGGCCCGATCGTTTTTTTTTTTTTTTTTTTCCTGAAGGGGGGCTGTTTGGCCCCCCTTCCTTTTTCCCATTTTGGGGCCCTGGGGACCCCATCCCCCAGGGCCTTACCCCCTTTTTTTTTTTTCAATTAAACGGGAAGGGGGCCGCGTGGCCCCCCTCCCCTGGCCGAATCCTGCCCCGGGGACCCCATCCCCCGGGGCATGGCCACACTTTTTCTTGAATTTTTAAGGAGGGGGGCTGCGTGGCCCCCCTCCTCAGGCCTCCTTTTGCCCCGGGGACCCCATCCCCCGGGGCAGGCTTTTTTTTTTTTACTTATTTCTGGGGAGGGGGGCCGCGTGGCCCCCCTCCCGGGCCACTTATGGCCCCAGGGACCCCATCCCCTGGGGCCTGGCCTCTCGTTGGGGACTGTGGGGTGGTCCCCAAACCCCCCACAGTCCCGCCAGCTCCCCGTGTCCTAAGGGAGCCGGCATTGCTTTTCCACACGGGGAGCAGCTAACATGCTGCTCCCCATGTGGAAAAGCAATTGTCTTTGGATATTGGAAGCGAGAGCAGGTTTCCTGCTCTCTCTTCCAATATCCAAAGCAGTTTGCAATGACAGGACGGGAGCCGCGAGGCTCCCATCCTGTCATTGCAAACAGCAGTGTCCCAGGGGTAGGCACCCCGGGACACTGCAGGAGCCGGCCCTGGGGGTGGCAGTCCCCAGGGCCACCACAGGCTCCAGGAGTGGGGCCGCGTGGCCCCCTCCCCACATCAGCAAAGCCCTGGGGAGGTGGTGGTCCCGGGGCTTCGGGGGTCCAAAACGGACCCCCATTTTAATTTGTTAGTGCCCCGGGGAGGTGGCGGTCTCCGGGGCGTGTGGGGGGCTTGAGCCCCCCACACAGGAAAAAGTTTTTAAAAAAGAAGCCCCGGGGAGGTGGTGGTCCTCGGGGCTGCGGGAGGGCTCACAGCCCTCCCGCACCATTTTAAAAAGAAAGCCCCGGGGGTGGCGGTCCCCGGGGCTTGGGGGCTCTTTGAGGCCCCCATACATAAATTTAACCCCCCACCATGCCCCCGGGACTTGGGCCACCCGGGGGCAAAATACAATCAAAGCGCCGGAGACCGCCCTTCGATTTTTTTTTTTTTCGGCAGAATTCGCGCTCCCTGAGCGCATCCTGCCGATTTAAAAAAAAAAAATGCTTTTTTCTGCCCAGGGGGTCCTTGTGGGACCCCCTGAGCAGACCTAGGCGGTCAGGCTGTTTCTACCCTGCCCCCTTTGTGCGTTTTGCGCACTTTTTTTACTGCTTTCTTGTTCCTCGGTTCTACCGAGGAACAAGATGGCTGCCAACACTTCCTGGTTTGGAGTGTTGACAGCCAATTAGCAGACAGCTCGTGATCGGGAGGGTGCGCGAATCCGACGCAGCCATAGATATATATGTACTTTTACTTTTGATTTTCTCAGCAACTACTGAATGGATTTACACCATTTAACAAAAAGGGTTCTTTCTGAACCAAGAACTACCTCTTTGCCAAATTTGGTGTAATTCCGTTCAGCAGTTCGGGCTGTAGCCGTGTCTAAACTTTCCTATGGGAAATTGATTTTTTGACTCTTATTTTTTTAATTTCTCCGCAACTACTGAACGGATTTACACCATTTAACAAAAAGGGTTCTTTCTGAACCAAGAACTACCTCTTTGCCAAATTTGGTGTAATTCCGTTCAGCAGTTCGAGCTGTAGCCGTGTCTAAAGTTTCCTATGGGAAAATGAATGGGGAAAACACGTTTTGGGACCCCCTTTTTCTCGGCCCCCGCTTGACGAATCACCCTGAGACTTTCAGGGTAGGAGCGGACCGGAGCGGGCCATAAAGTTTGAAAATTTCGCGAAGATTCGTCAACCGACGCAAGAGTTATTTCAAATAGAATGTCGCGGATTTCCTATGGAAAATAGGTCCTAACTATAACTATCTACTGGCGACCGCCAGTAGATAATATATATATATATATATATATATATATATATATATATATATATATATATATGTATGTATGTATGTATGTATATATGTATTTCAAATGCCGCCCTCAAGCACATAGGTTGTGGGTATCATATGCTTGACACCAAACACTTGCCTGACAACACTGTCTATGTTATGTCATGTATGTGTATATATATATATATATATATATATATATATATATATATATATATTGGCCAGAATCAAAACAAGCTGCAATTTTCTACAGAGGCCTTAATGATGAGCTAAAAGTTCACCTAGCTCAAATCCCAAAGAGGCCTAAAGAAATCTCCGAATTGATCGATTTTGTTTTGCAATTGGATCATCGGTTATGTGAACGTCGGAATGAGAAAAGAAGAGACTTTCGTTCACTTCCTCCTCAATTTGAGCAAATCAAAAGGAGAAGGCCAGAAGTCCTCAGATAGTACCACAGCCGAGGAACCCATGCAAATTGGATCAACTTGTGTCCCTTTGAGAAAAGAAGAAAAAGATGACAAAGGTCAGGGCACTTGTGTTTATATTTTGGATTAGCTGGTCATTTTGTGAAAAATTGGCCCAAGAAGCTCAAAACTTCCCAGCCGGGAAAAAGTCAGCTCCACCTGTAGGAGGGGTTGCACAGGTAGAAGTAAGTCATAAACCAACTCCAATTTCACAGCAAGTGGTAAACACCTTAAACTCCTCAGCACCTCATTTAGTGATTTCTTTCACTGCAAGGTTTCGAGAAATTGAGATAAATGGTAGGGGCGGGCGGACAACTCCGTTCCGCCCATGGAATGTGCGGAATTTTGCCTGTTCCGCGTTCCACGAAGTAGGCGGAGCAGGCAAATCTCCGCACACTCGCGGCAGAACGGAGTTGGCCTCCCACCCGCGCTATTAAAATGTTTAAAAAATCTATTTAAAACTCCTTACCTTATTGGAGGCGTCCCCGGGCTGCCCTCTTCCGCTATCGCGACTTCTTCATGAAAACTGAGCATGCGCGGACGCCCGCGCATGCGCATTTCTCGCGAGGAATGCACATGCGCGGGCGCCCGCGCATGCGCAGTTTTCATGAAGAAGGCGCGATGGAGGAAGATGGAAGCCCGGGGACGCCGCCGATAAGGTAAGGAGTTTTAAATAGATTTTTTTAAACGTTTTAATAGTGCGGGTGGGAGGCGGGTGGTGCATAGCGGAGCTACCCGGAGTGTGCGGAGATTGGTTCCGTCTCCGTGGCACTCCGCGTAGCCCGCTATGCCCACTACGCCCAGCCCTAATAAATGGAGTGTCAGTAATGACTGATTCAGGAGCACCTGGGAATTTTGTTGTTATAGTCCATAAAGGCACCATAATATCAAAAATGCACAACGAATGGGTATTAAGTTAGTAAAGAAAATCAATCTAGAGGCAGTCAGAGTGGTTGATGGAACCAATCTATCATCTGGTCCAATCACACATGAAACAGAACTAGCTCGGCTATCAGGATTAAATAATCACACTGACCTGTTCAAGTTTAATCTGATTGATGCTCCTCAATTCCAGTTAATTCTTGGCCTACCTTGGCTTATGGAGCATAATCCTCAAATTGATTGGAGTAAGAGAACGGTCTTGATAGAGTCACAATATTGCAAGGAGAATTGTTTGGGTGAAAGGCCAGAGCGTTTGGAAGAATCTCCTGCCACAAGACTTGCCTCTCATCAGGCCACAATTTGTACATTGGAAACAAAAGAAATCCCATCAGATTATAAGGAATTGTCATCAGTGTTCGACAAAAAGGAGGAAGGGACATTACCACCCCATTGACCCTACGATTCCAAAATAGAGATAGTACCTGGAGCAATATTACCTTACAGTTGAATATATTATTTAACAGAAGCTGAGAATCGGTACTTAAAACAATATTTGGATCAATACTTAGCCAATGGTTTTATCCATCCTCCCTAGTCTCCAGTTTCATCACCTTTATATTTCATTCCTCGGAATGATGGCGCACACCGAACTTGTATAGATTATTGAGCTTTACATCAAGTGTCCATCCAAAATCGGTACACCTTGCCATTAATTTAAGTTTTATTAGACAAAGTTAAAGATGCTGAGATATATACAAAATTGGAACTTCAAGGAGTCTATCATCTGATAAGTATTGCCCCATGGGATGAATGGAAAACAGCCTTCCGGACCCGATACGTCTTTTTGAATACCAAGTTATTGCATACGGGCTTTACAATGCGCCAGCAGCATCTCAGCATTTCATAAATGATGTGCTGAGAGAATTTCTAGATCGGTTTGCTGTGGTCTACCTTGTTGATATCTTTATATTCTCCAACAGTTTAGAAGAACATGTCAGGCATGTAAAATCCATCTTGATAAGATTACTAGAGAATCATCTTTATGTGAAATTGGAGAAGTGTGCTTTTCATGTGGAAAAGTTGAATTCTTAGGTTTTGTGCTGTCTCCAGATGGTGTAAGCATGGATCCAGCGAAGGTGAAAGCCATTCTGGATAGGTCTGCCCTTAAAAGTGTCAAGGAAGTTCAAAGCTTTATAGGAATTTCTAATTTCTATAGAAGGTTCATTTCACACTTCTCTCTCAAGGTCAGCCCCATTACTCATTTAATGAAAAAGGGGGTCAAGTTTGATTGGACCGCTGAAGATGCCTTCCAATATCTGAACTATTCATTCACCTAGGCTTCCATCTTGTTGCATCCAAAGACAAATGAACCCTTTTCCATTGAAGCTGATGCTTCAAACGCAGCCGTTGTAGGAATACTTTCTCAGCGCCAAAATGATACTGGTCAATTAAATGAGGATGTGTATCTCACGCAGGAATACGATCTCAGAATAAGCCCTTGGTCTACAGACAACTGAAAAGTGAGCCAATGGTGTTGGGTCCTGTTTAGAGCCTGCAGCTAATTTGATTCACCTTACTAATTTGTGATTTGATAACAAATGGTGGTAGCAACTTATAAAATGCTGCATTTTTGGTTTATGTGGGCTCTAAAATTGCTTTTTACAATGTTTTTGGCATTTGATCATTATTTGCACGTGCAGAAAACCATAATTGTTAATTCCTCATGTGGAAATTATAATTGCACAAAATTAAACAGATGTATGCCAATTAAAAAAAAAGGTCGCTTTCTGGGCAACCGGCTACATTTCTACCAAATTTAGTGAAATCCTGTTCAGCACTTGGGGCTGTAGTCATGTCTAAAATCTCGATGGGAATTAACATGTGTTAAACATATATAAACTAAGGTACTAAAAATCTTCAAATAGTATACGTTCTGTAGCACTAATGAGTGATACTATTTCTAACATATAGTATGTGAGTGGCTGTGCCATTGTGTGTATTCATGTGTGAGTGTGTTTGAGTGGGTGTCTGAGTGGCTTTATGGGTATGTAAGTAGTTGTGTGAGTAGGTGTGTGGGTGAGTGAGTGGCTATGTGAGTGACTGTATTGGTGAGTGAGTGGGTTTGTCAGTGGCTGTATGGTTGAGTGAGTGGATGCATGAGAGGCAGTATGGGTGGGTGGGTCAGTAATTTGTACCAGTGAGTGTATGGGTGAGTGAGTGGGTATCTGAATGGCTGTATGAGTATGTGACTGGATGTGTAAGTGGATGTATGGATGAGTGAGCGTCTGTTTGAATGGTTGTTTAGTTAAGTGAGTTTCTGTGTGAGTGGCTGTTTTGCAGAGTAAGTTTCTGTGTGATTGGTGGTATGGGTGAGTGAGTGGCTGTGTGAATGGTTGTATGGCTTTCTGAATGGGTATGTAAGTGGGTGTGTGTGTGAGTGTGTGTGTGAATGGTTGTATTGGTGAGTGAACAGCTCTGTTGAGAGGCTGTATTGGTAAGTGAGTGGATGTGTGATTGGCTCTATAGATGAATAACTGGGGTGCCAATACCTGTATGAGTGAGTGAGTGGCTGTGTGAGTGGATGTATGGGTGAATGACTAGTTGTATGATCAGGCTCTATGAGCAAGTGAGTGGGTATGTGAGTGGTTCTATGAATAAGTTAGTGGTTGTGTGGGCGTGCATGGGTATATGAGAGGTTGTATGAGGGTGTGAGGGGGTGTGTGAGTGGTTCTGTGGATGATATCATCAGTGATATTATTTGAGATGTAACGAGTGATGTCATCAGAGATGTCACTGGCCAAGTCATGAGTGATGTAACATGTGAGCAGTGCATTGCTGGGGCACAAGTTATAGTTAGCTCAGGTAACTATAACTGCTGAATTGCTATGGTTCTGTACGAGTGAAATATGAGCCTAACTGGAACATCCCTCAAACCTTTGTTTTTTTTTAGTGAATTTCTAAGGTTCTTTTTTTCTATTTCTTAACTACAACCTCCCTTTAATGTTTGCTTTTTAAGTGAATTCCTATGTTTTTAAAAAATTATATTTCCTAACTATAATATCTCTGTAACATTTGTTTTTTTTGGCGAATTTCAAGTTTACAGAGTGGTGGAGAAAGGCTCCCAGCAATCCCGCTGTGTGGGACGTACTGGATGTAACAGGAGTGGTTCTTGCCCCCCCACAACCCTCAGCATCCAAGAGGACTTCATCTCCCAACTAGTAGTGCACCAGGAGCACTCATTCTCCAAAGGGACCACAGGGGGAGCCTAAATGCCTCTGTGGTCCCTGCTGCCACCACACCACCTGCAGAAGATGGCATTGCTTTCAGACATAGGGAGCTAAACATGCAGCTCTCTGTATCTAATAGCAATTCTACTCCACTTCCAGCAAGCAAGAGCATTTTGTCAGCTTTCACTTGCTGTGACTTGGCTGGAGTGGTGAACGAGCCAGCACTGGGGGGTGGCTTGTCACCAGGGCCATCTATGGCTCCAGGAGATGGCCCCCCTACTTTGTTGTTTGTAGGTCCTGCCCTAGGGGGTGGTGGTCCCTGGGGCTGAGAGTGGCTCAGGAGAAGGACCGTGCGGCCCCCCTCCCATTTAAAAAATAATAAAAGCTCCCTGTGGAGGGGTGGTCCCCGGGGCAGGGGTTGCTGAGTGGCCCCCCCATAACAATCAGTAAGTCCCGGGGAAGTGGTGGTCCCCGGTGCATTTATAAGTTCCTGAAGGGGAGGCCTGTGAGCCCCCATAGTGTATTTGCAAATGCTACAGGGACCTGGCCCACCTGAGGGTTGATAAGTAATGTAATGTGGAAGCCCGTGCTTCTTTTGTTAACATTTTCGGTGGGAGTCGCAGATCCACCATGGCTCATGCCAAAGTTTTTTTTAAAAAAACATGTTATTTTGCTCTGGCGGGGTACATCTGGGACCCACGCAAGAAGCCTTGGGGTTCAGGGTGTTCCTACAGTGCCACCTTTTCTTTTTTTAAACTTTTTTCTGGGACTCAGTTCTAAGATGGCTGCCAACACTTTCCGGTTTGAAATGGAGGTAGCCAATCAGATCTCAGTGCGAGATCAGGAGGGTTTGTGGTGCCTTCCTGTCCCTATATATACAAATTTGGATTTTCCTTAATATTTTAAAAACTGCTGTGCGGATGTCTGGACCAACAGCTACCTTTCTGTTAAATTTGGTGTAATTCCATTCCAGTAGATAATATATCTATATTTATATTTATATGAAAACATATATTACAAAGTATGATCATGAATTAAAATACTACAGTAAATTTAACAAAATTTGATAAAAAATACATTATAAATAAAAGAATAAAAAATGCAAATAAATAAAATTCAAAAATAAAAACAATCAACAATAAATAAAAAAAACACATATATATAAATCTACCTTAACCAACATTAGGGAAAGTATGAGTATTGCAAAGGGGTTAGTTAAATTTTTCCACTCCAGTCTGAGCAACAGTAGAGAAAGAGTTGGACTCAGGAGAGGTTAGATTTGTTACTCCCTTTTCAGTGAATGCAACAGCAGGGAAACTGTTAGACTTTGGAGTACTTTCATGAAAATTCCCAACATCTAATCCTTTTCAAAAAAACATTTGGATACCAAACACAACAAATATTAAATCATATCTGTAATAAACACTTACGATGTCATTTTTATACAAAGAAAGATTAAAAAGTACAAAATAAATTGCAAAAAACTTTACATAATTAAAATAAAATGACCTTTTCTACCTATAAAAAGAACAAACAATAAAGAGAAAGGAACATTAATGAAAAATTGAAATACAACAATATTTAATTTAAAATATAGCTTACACATAATTAATATTAATACAAAATTAAAATAGGCATTTCAGAAATAATATTAAACACACTACTAAAATGATAAATATTTTAAATAAAACAAATAATATACATAATAAGTGAACCATCAAAAAGATAAATTAGTAATCTTCAATTGATTAATCAAATTCTGTAAATCACTGATTAAATATATAATAACATTAATAACTTTCAATAATATCCACTTCCAATACCAAGGACCCAGTACCAAAATATAAATGACTTACACAAAAACAATAATTTAAATGTATATAAAAAAAAATCAATGGAACAACAATTATTATTTAAATATTTAACATACCTACAACAATAAAACATTAAGTAACATTTATATTAATTGTAATTTCATTACCTTCTTACCCCATTTCCCTACAAACCCAACAAACAGCTATTAAATTAAAAATAAATAAGAAGAATGTAAAAATCTAAACATACATTAAAGTCAACAAATTAGACAATTACTTAAAATAACAATTAAACAATTTACATAATTAATATTGCATAACATATTTAATGTAAAATAAAAACTATTTAATAATAACATTGAATTCACTATAATTTAATTAACTTTCTCCATATTCCCCTACAAACCTTTTTTCAAAAAAATATTTTGAATTCAATTGTCTTAGGTCATTTTATAAAATAGATATATGAATGCAATTCATACAGGATAAAACATCAAGGTAGAACAATCAAGTATGGAAACGTATAATTAATTAATTTGAGTCATTGATTCCTGGCATGTAGATTCATTATTAAACAGGCTAAAAATTATAATATATTACTGGAATTTGCTTACATAGAGGTTAAACCATTTGAGTATCTAATTAATCATTATCATCGTTGATAAAATCCCATCTAAAATTTTTCCAAATCCTATCAAACTTTAGCAGCGAGGAGAAGACTCTTGCTTTAGCCAAAGTGAGCTCTAATTGATATATTTGATAGACAAGGGAACACCATTCTGTATCTTATGGGGCATTCTCTGAGACCCAAGCTCGGGCAATACAGATTTGGGCAGATACCAGCATGATTATAATTAATTTCTGTAAGCCCCCTTCAAGTTTGTTTTTAATACCCATTATTTTCTCTTTAACTGATAGTTGTGCGGGAAAGCCGAGGCTTAGAGACAAATAGTTACCCCTTCCCAAATGTTTGTAAACAGGGGCAGAGTACGAACATGTGGAGGACACCGGCAGCAACGAGTTTACACTTAGGACATCTCATTCTACCTGTCCTATCTGTAGAGGGGATTGCTCCGCATTTTAAAATTATGTCTGGCGTGTAGTATAAAAAGCACAGCAAACGCCACTGTTGTAACTTGAGATTAACGAAGTGTACAGAGCGATCTAGCAAATCTAAAGTCATCTGAATCTCTCTGACTGAAACCTCTGATGAGAGAAGTCTGCTCCATTTCGCAGCTAATAGTGAAGTATCATCTATTACAAACTGCGAAAATAGCTGATGCATCATACATATAGTAGGTTTAATACCAGACTTAAAATAATACGAGGAAACCTCTGAGGTGTTGATGCCCTCCGCACATCCACGACCCTTCCACATATAATAGCTGGAGGTATTTAAAGAAGGAATGATGAGGCAATTGATAAGCATCTCGTAAATCAGAGAAGGATCTAAAGCCATTCAAATCAAATAGTTGGCCCATTTTTGTAATTCCACATTCTGCCCATACTCTACAAGTAAGATACTGGGAGATGGAGGAAAAAGCAGGATTATCCCATATTGGGGTATTTTTATGGATCAAGTCAATAGAATATTTCTTGCAATTCCCCCTTCAAATATAAATGATATCTTTGAGTACTTTGAAGCGAGCCCTTTTGTAATAATTGGGATCATCTAGCCGATAAAAAAGAGCCTAGCTTCTGCTCCTAGAGCTAGCTGGTAATAAAGTGGTGTTAGATTTGGTTTCCCATATGTCAATAAACTAACCAAGTGTCCTATAAAAGCAGCCCAAAACTACAACTTGAAGTCCAGGAGTGAGAGCCATCCTGTTTTATAAGGAGATTTTAAAAGTCAGCTAGGGCGCCTCGCCCACCTATAACCCCAAATGAAGCTGCTAATAGCACTTTCCAGCCGTCTAAAAAAAGAATTGGGGACCCTCAATGGGATTGACCCAAACAAATAAAGAAATTTGGGCAAAGTATTCATTTTGATAATATTTACTTGTCCGATAATGGTAATAACCTTTGCAGATAGCAGACTTTCATAGTTTAATTTTATGATAATATAAACCTCAGAGCACAGCCTGATACCTACATAAACAGTTGAAGTAGTATCCCCCTGAATTGGGGAGTCAGAGGTAAAATTTAAAAGAACCTGTGTTTTAGCCAAATTCAGCTTACAGCCAGAAAATTCGCCAAAGGTTTGCACTTCAAGAGAAATCTGAGTAACAGCTGTTGCCGGGTTACTATAAAAAATTGCCACATTGTCGGCATATGCATTTAGTTTGAGTTGTTGATCCCCGAAAGCCCATGATTGTATATCTGTATTCCCAAGAAGGAACTGCAAATAGGGTTTTACATAAAGAGCGAAAAGGAGGGGCGAGAGTAGGGCACCCCTGTCTTGTGCCACAATAAATACGGAAGAACTCAGAATGGCTCCCAGCATACGTAACTCAGGCATGTGGAATCTTATAAGTGCCTGGATCAATTTAACAAAATTTTACCCTACACTAAAAGCAGCCATTGTGACCCATAGGCAGTCCCAGACAACATGGTTGAATGCCTTATCCGCATCATATTGCCCTACAAACCAAACAATTAGCAACTCAAATAAAAGTAAATAACAAAAATGTACAGCATTTAAATATACATAAGAATTAACACATTGAACTTAATTACATAGGGCCTGATTATGACCTTAGGTGCTATTTATTGCACGTGATAAATAATGATACCAAGGGCTACGTTATTTATCCAGTGCGATAAATAACACCTAATACCAATTATTATGGAGTAACATGCGGATTTTGGTATTTATCGCACCACAATTCGCATAATACAGTATATACTGCATGCTTTCCTCAATTAAATTTCAACAAACTTTCAAGGGGTTGAGGTATTTAATTCTTCAGATCTTTTATAGGATGCGTTTAATACCTATCAACTCATATTACCGACCCGTGCATAAACAGCTGTACTTAGAGGTCAGAATACAATGCCCAACTCATAATCAGGCCCATATAATACCAATTAAACATAAACAATTTACATAATTATTAAGGAATAACATATTTAATTTACAATAAGAAATTAATTTACTTTATTATTAAATTATCTTTACTGCCATGAAAATGGTGGTGGAGAGGCAAACCGAAATATGCTTGGCGAAGCCGCTGGGGCACCACCAGCATATTTCTGCCCCTCACCGCTGCATGAACACCACAGGATTCTGGATCCCTGGCAGTCGCAGAAGTCCTGTGACATTCCAACCACCGCAGTCATAATACTGCAGGCTGGCCCCGAATGTGTGGCAGTGGTCAGACCACCACCAAGAGTGGTTCATAGGACCACTGTACTCGTAATCAGGCCCATATATCTTCACAAAATTATTTGTATCATTCACCATGAGTGTGGTGCACTATATGTCAGTTTATTAGCCTAAGGCCTCAATTTTGATTCATTCGGAGAAAAATTACCACATGATTTTATGCATTAATTTCACACAGAATACTCGTATTTCTGCATGTGGTTTAGTTGTGTGCAGAATTACCGATCTGTAGAATTGTATGCAAAGTATTTAACTGTGCAAATGAGTAAGAATTTCTGAGCAGTAAAATTCCATGCATATAGAAATAATCATATGAGTTGTGCAGTTATAATTTCCACATGAGGAATTAACAATTATGGTTTTCTGCACATACAAATAATGATCAAATGCCAAAAACATTGTGAAAAGCAATTTTAGAGCCCACATAAACCAAAAATGCAGCATTTTATAAGTTGCTACTACCATTTGTTATCAAACCACAAATTAGTAAGGTGAATCAAATTAGCTGCAGGCTCTGTTTAATTTTAATTAGTAGTTTTTGCGATATTTAGAGAAAAGCCTAATTGTATATATAGGGACCCGGGCAGTCCTCATGCTCAAATCCGATTGGCTGCCAACACTTTAAACCAGGAAAGTGGAGAGGTGTGGTGCAGCGGCCAGGGCAGCTGACTTCGGAGCACAGGGTTCACGGTTCGAATCCCGGCTCCGGCGGCAGCTCAGCTCAGCACCATGTGACTCTGGGCAATAGCTCACTTAATTTCCACGACGGCCCCCAGCGCCTTGAGACCCGTAAGGGTGAGTAGTTCGCGCTTTACAAATACGGATTTAGATTTAGATCTTGGGACTCGACTTAAGGCAAGTCCCACAAACAATGTTTACAAAAATGAGAAGGGGAAGTGCAGGAATACCCTGACTTCCTAGGCCTTTTGGGGGGTCCCAGAGGGACCCAGCCTGGGCAAAAAAAAATAATATATTTTTTAAAAATTCAATGGGCGCCGCACTGGAGCCACGGCTTCAGCTGAAAAATTATCATAAAAAGAAGCGTGGGCTCCTGTGCTTCTTTACTAATAGGCCTGCATGCTGGCCAGGTCCCAGCAGTCTGCGCAAATATATGGAGGAGGGGGGTGCATGAGGCCCTCCTCCTAGGGCTTATAAAATCCCCAGGGAACACCACCTTCCAGGGCACTGGCTATAATGTATGCAGGGGTGACCTCCCCCTCCCCATGGCAAATGGCAAATAAATGTGGAGGGGCCTGCTGGGCCCCCCCGCAGCCCCAGGGACTGCCACCTCTCCAGGGCACTTAAAGTCATGTATGCAGGAGGGCCAGCCTGCACCCTGGTTACTACCACCTCCCCGGGGATAAACTTAAAATTAATGTGGGGGGGCCTGTACAGCTTCCTCCACAGCCCCGGGAACCACCACCTCACCAGGGCTATAGATAACTGTAATGCAGGGGGCCTCACTCACAGCCTCATGATCTGCCACATCCCTGGGGCTGTAGATAACAGTAAAATGAGGGGGCCCACTTGTCCCTCACACTGCACCAGGGACCGCAACCTCAATGGGGCAATTTATTAAAAATAAGGCAGGACCATGTGGCACTGTGGGCCAGGCTGAAATAAATTATTCTAGGGGGTCCGACACAGAACCCCGGCCCAAGGAACCACTACCACCCCGGGCGCTAACTTCTATGATGGAGTGGGGCCACATGGCCCCCCTCTTAGATCCATTTATGACCCTGCAGATTGCCACTCCCAGGGATGGCTTCTGCTATGTCCCGTGTTTCCCAACAGCTGTTTGCTATTGCTTGGTGGAATCTTTAACCGCTCCCGCCAAGACACAGTAAACACTCTGCTCCCAACAGCTGTTTGTTGTGGCTTGGCAGGAGCGTTAACTGCTACCGTCAAGACACAGTAAACACTCTGCTTCCAGCAAGCAAGAGCAGTGAAAATACTCTTGCTTGCTCAAAGTGGAGCATTCACCTTTTTCTCTGCCTGCTGTCAAGCGAGCAGGGAAACAGACAAGTTGCTTTCAGACACAGGGAGCTGCATGTGTACAAGCTTCCTGTGTCTGAAAGCAATGCCGGCTCCTGAAGAATGCGGGGAGCCGGCAAAGACAGCAGGAGCCTTCAGGCTCCCCGCTGTCCCAATAGAGACTGGGTTCCCTGGGGGCACCCAGAAAAAATGACTGGACCCTGTGGGATGGGGTCCCCATGACTGAAACTGGCCCGGGGAGGGGGACCACGCAGACCCCCTCCCCTAACAAAAAAAATGGCCAGCCCCGGGGAAGGCAGCGGAGGCCCAATCCCCTTTCTCTGCAAAAGGGACCTCCTCCTGCACAACTGTTTGAGATATGCAGTCCTCTTAGATGATGAGGGTCCTTGAGGGCCAACAACCCCTCCTGTTACCTCCTGTAAGTGCCACACATTGGGATTGCTGAAAGCTCAAGGGAAGTCCCGCCAATTTTCTCCAGCAATCTGCAAACAGGCCTCCTAGTGTACTACTGGTTGGGGGATGAAGTCCTATTGGCAGTTGAGGGTACCTGGGGCCAACAACCCCTTCTGTTACCTTAGGTAAGTCCCACACAGTGGGTTTGCTGAGAGGGCATCTGCTGTCCACCCACTTTCTCCACCACACTGCAAACGCACCTCCTAGCACACTACTGGTTGGGCGATGAAGTCCCCTTAGATGCTGAGGGTCCTTGGGGGCCAACATCCCCTCCTGTTACCTCCAATAAGTCCCACACAGTGGGATTGCTGAGAGGTGATCTAAGGCCCCTCCCCCTTTCTCCACCACTATGCAAATACTCCTCCTGGTGCACTACTGTGTGGGAGATAAAGTCCCATTAGATGCTGAGGGTCCTTGGGGGCCAACAACCCTTCCTGTTACCTTCTGTAAGTCCCACACAGTGAGATTGCTGAGAGCTCATGGGACGCCCTTCCCTTTTCTCTACCACTCTGCAAAAACATCTCCTGGTGCACTACTGGTTGGGGGATGAATTCCCATTGGCTGCTGAGGGTTGCTGGGGGCCGACAACACCTCCTGTTACCTCCAGTAAGTCCCACACAGCGCGATTGCTGAGAGGTCATCTGAGGACTGTCCCCTTTCTCCACCACTCTGCAAACATGCCTCTTGGTGCACTGCTAACTGGCGGATGAAGTCATTTGGATGATGAGGGTCCTTTAGGCCTTAGAAGCCCTCCTGTTCCCAGCAGTAGTCCCACACAGGTGGATACTGACCAGCTCTCAACAATCCCTCTGTGTGGGACATAATGCTGATAAAAGGAGGGCCTCTTGGCCCACAAGGACCCTCAAGATCCAAAGGGAAAGCAAAGTTAATTTCTAAAGTTTTTTATTGTTCTATTTCCTAACTATAACTTCCCTGTAACCTTTGCTTTTTCACTGAATTGCTAAAGTTTTTTTTAAAAATTGTATTCCCTAACTTTAACCTGTATCCTTTGAGAGTGGGTGTGTGAGTGCTTGTAAGTGGGTGTATGAATGTCTATGTGGGTCCGTTAATGGGTGTGTAAGTGTCTGAGTGGGTCGCTGAGTGGGTCTATGAGTCCGTGAGTGGGTCTCTGAGTGGGTGTATGAGTGGGAGAATGAGTGTTTGTGTGGGTCTGTGAGTGCCTGTGTGGTCTGTGTCTTGGTCTGTGAGTGGCACTATGGGTCTGTGAGTGAGCCTTTGAGTGGATGTGTATGTCTGTGAGTGGGTGTGGAGTGCCTGTGTGCCTGAGAGTGGGTGTGTGAGTGGTGTTATGGATTTTTGGAATTACTTAGGTCAGTAAAAAGGGAGGACCATGGACTCTTCTCTCAGTAGCAGATGACAAGAACCCCCTCATCACAGTCACTATAAGATATATTGCACTCAGAAAATGCAAGGATGCAAACACCTGCATCACGAATTACAGATTACTTTTTATGGTAGAAATGCAGAGAAAACACACTTGCTCTGCTTTGGCCATGCAAATGAAGTTAGGATGATTAGTACTTCACAGAAGTGGAGCTTCAACTCGGGCACCTGCTTTGTTTATATCTGTAAGTGCAAGAAGAGGCCATCATTTTGTGCAGCACCTCTACGCAAGTGAAGTACTTCCTACTAGCTTGTGTGTTTGTAAGTTTGCTGTTATTGCTCTCCAAGCGTCTTCCTCAGATAACTTTCCAAGGTGGAACTGCAGAGAAAACAAACATGGATGATTTATACTTTTCAGAAGTAATTGCTTTTTTGTTTGGTGGAGATGCAATCGTATTCCTACTAGTTAAGACCCCGTATCCAAAATCGGCAAGGACATTTCAGTAAGCTGTCCATCATCCTGGGAAAAGGGTGGGAAGATGTTGCATTCCGCTAATGTATATAGGGCTGGGCCAAACTAGCAGGGTTTCTAAGCAAATTTACATACTCCCTGCTCCCAGCAGCAAATGACAAGAAAGAACTCTGGCCCACCCCGGCGTCTGAACTTTTTCCAATGTGGGAGGGGGCTGGGTGACCCCCCCTACCAAGGCCAACTTTGACCCTTTGGACCCCATCCCCCAGGGCCTGACCGTGGTTCTCTGGATGCCCCCAGTGCACCCATTCTGCATTAGTACCACAGGCGAGCCTGAAGGCCCCCTCAGCCCCTACCGGCTCCCCGCCTCCTGTGGGAGCCATCATTGCTTTCACACACAGGGAGCTGAAAAACATGCAGCTCCCTATGTGTGAGAGCAATTCACCTGTTTCCCTGTTCGCTTGACAGCAGGCAAGGAAACAGATGAATGCTCCTCTTCCAGCAAGCAAGAGCATTTCTCTGATCTTGCTTGCAGAAGGCGGAGTGTTTGCTGTGGCTTGGTGGAACCGGTTAACGCTCCTGTCAAGCCACAGCAAACAGCTATGTCCCAGGGTGGGCACCCTGTGACATACCAGGAGCCGGTCCAAGGGGGTGGCAGTCCTCAGGGCCATTACTGACTCCAGGAAGGTGGCTGAGCAGCCCTCTCCTTAGATTCTGTAGGGCCTTACCAGGGGAAGTGGTTGTCCCTGAGGCTGAGAACAGCACAGGTGGTGGGCCGCATGGCCCCCCTCCCATTTTGAAAATAGCCTTTTGCCTCAGAGAGGGGGTGGTCCCTGGGGCATTGGGGAGTTTGCGAGACCTCATATCTCTTTTCAATTAATCCCAGGGCGGTGGCGGTCACGGAGGCACAAGGAGTGGGGCCTGTCTGCCCCCTCCTTTATATTTCATTTAAACTGGCATGCCCCAGCACCTGGCCCACCCGGGAGCTCAATAATAGAGTATTGAAGGAGCCCATATTTCTTTTTTACATTTTTTTGCCAGGAGTCGCGTATCCAGCACGACTCCCATCTAATTGTTTTTTGCAAAAAAGCTTTTTTGCCCCATTATTCCTACCCTGCCCCTTTCTCATTTTGTTATGTTTTTTGGGGGGGACTCGGCTGAAGCCGTGTCCCAAGATGGCTGCCAACATTTCCTGGTTTGAAGTTTTGGCAGCCAATCAGATTTCAGTACAGGGACTTTTGGATCCTCGGATGATCCACGTCCCTAGATATACAAATATGTTTCTTTAAATTTCTTCAAAACCAAGCTTGGTGTAATTCAGTAAAGTAATTTGGGCTGTAGCCATGTTCAAAAAATGAAAAATTCCCATAGACATAACATAGGGAAAATGCATTTTTGGACCCCTCTTTTTCTTTCAACAAAGCAGCTGAACCAAAAGAGAAAGTTTTGTGAACATTTGGTGAAGAGTCGTCAAGTGACGCCAAAGTTATATATATTTTAATGTATTTATCAGTGATGTCATGAGTGATGTCATTTGAGATGCCATCAGTGATGTCACTGACCATATCATGATTAATGTAATATATGATTTCACAAGCAGTGCATTGCGGGGGCGCCAGTTAAAGTTAGCTCACTAACTATAACGGCTGAATTTGACTGTATGAGCAAAACCTGAACCTAAATTTAACGTCCCTGATATATATATTGATATTTATATCTATATATATCTATATATCTATATCTATCTATCTATCTATCTATCTATCTATCTATCTATCTATCTATCTAGACAAGGGGACACAGTGGGGCTCCAAGGACCTGTTTATTTCTTACTCTGGCATTACGCGTTTCAGTGACAAGCCTTCTTCTGATGCCTGGGGTGCTTGGGGTTACTTGTGCTGGCTGATTTTATATGTACTTCTCCCTTCCCAATGGCAGAAGCACACCTGATCCGCATTCGCTTTTGAAATCATTCTCACAGTACTTTACAGACTGCAAGTCCCATCATGCATTATGTTCATCGCACAGGAGAACGTCTCATTCAGCCCTGATTGTAAAGTTTACTCAAGGTGAGTGCGGGCTGTTATTGAAAGCATGGTCAGATTCACAATCACCGCGTTGTTCATGGCAAACAAACAGTCTCTTTGCCCCTACTTCCAGCCACAATTACACGACAGCAGCATACCTGGAGACATCGATGCAGTGACCATGCCTCTCCATGCAGTCATGGACTGACCTTTAACAGCAGTACCTCTGCTTCCCCCGGTTTTGCGGTGGTTCACAGTTTCCAATCCCTTGGAAATAATTGAATTAGTTTTTGCCATGTGAACACTTATTGGAAGAGTCCCCTGCGTGTCACTGGCTGCACGCAATATATTTTCACTCCATCTCCTCCTTAAAAAGCAAACAAGGGGACACAGCGGGGCTTCAAGGACCTGTTTATTTCTTACTCTGGCATTACGCGTTTTGGCTACAAGCCTTCTTCTGATGCCTGGGGTGCTTGGGTTACTTGTGCTGGCTGATTTTATATGTGCTTCTCCCTTCCCAATGGCGGAAGCACACCTGAACCGCATTCGCTTTTGAAATCGTTCACACAGTACTTTACAGACTGTATATATATTTTCACTGAAAAAAACATAGGTTTCAGGGACGTTTTAGTTAGAAATTAGCATTTAAAAAGCCTTTGAAATTCACTGAAAAAACCATAGGTTTCAGGGAAGTTATAGTTAGAAATTAGCATTTAGAAAACCTTTGAAATTCACTGAAAAAACCATAGGTTTCAGGGACGTTATAGTTAGAAATTAGCATTTAAAAAACCTTAGAGTGATGTAATGTGTGACATCATCAGCAGTGCATTGTGGGGGCGCGAGTTATAGTTAGCTCAGCTAACTATAACTGCTGAATTTCTCTGGTTTTGTACATGAGAAATGTCCAGCTAACTATAACATCCCTGAAACCTGTGGTTTTTAGTAAATATATAAATATATATATATATATATATATATATATATTTGTATATATATATATATCGCAGCTCCAACTCCTTCGTTTATTCAAAGAAAGAGAACAGCACTCGCGGGGAAAGTTTCGCTGATGATTTTATTTCAGCGCCACAACAAACGAGTTTCGGAAGACTCCTTCTTCAGTGTTTACACTTCGCACTCCCCGGGGCATTAATATTTAAAAGCAAGGGGGCCTCGCGCCCCCACCCACATCCTCAGGGACCGGCTTCTCCCCGTTTTTTTTCCTAATTAATAGTGTGTAGGGGGGCTCCTGCCCCCACACACTGCCCCAGGGACCACCCCCTCCCCGGGGCATAGATTAGGTAAATGCAAGGGTCTGTTATGGACCCCCAGCCCCGGGGACATCCACCTCCCTGGGGCTTTCCATCTATTGAGAGAGGGGCCACGAGGACCCCCTCCTGGACCCCTAGCTGGCATTGGGGACCACCACCCCCAGGGCTAGCTCCAGCAAAGTCCCGGGGTGCCCACCCCCAGGACATTTCAGTTTGCTATAGCACGGCGGGAGCACTGCTCCTGCCCTAGCAAAGTTCTGCTTCGCTTCATGGAAGCAAGAGCAGGAAAACTGCTCTCGCTTCCATGAAGTGTAGCAGAATTACTTTTGGGCAAAGGGAGCTATATGTTTGCAGCTCCCTTTGTCCAAAAGCAATGCCGGCTCCCACAGGAGGTGGGGAGCTGGCAGGTATTGTGGGGGCATTGAGGCTCCCCTGCTGTACCCAACACAGAGGCCATGCCCCGGGGGATGGGGTGACCAGGGCCAAAAATGACTCAAGAGGGGGGCCACGCAGCCCCCCTTCAAAACAAAAAAAACAAAAAAGGCTGGGCAGGCCCCGGGAGATGTGGCCCAGGGAAGGGTGGCCATGCAGCCTCTTTCTGCACCACTGTTGCTTCTTTCTGCACTACTCTTGCCTCTTTCTGTACCTCTCTTGCCTCTTTATACACTTCCCTTGCCTCTTTCTGCACCTCTGTTGGTTCTTTCTGTACTTCTCTTGCCTCTTTATGCACCCCTCTTGCCTCTCTGCTCATCTGTTGTTTCCTTCTACACTTTTCTTGCTTCTTTATGCACCTCTCTTGCTTCTTTCTGCACCCATCCTGCCTCTTTCTGCACACCTCTTCCCTATTTCTGCACCTCTCTTGCCTCTTTCTGCACTTCTCTTGCCTCTTTCTGCACTTCTCTTGCCTCTTTCTGCACTTCTCTAGCCTCTTTCTGCACTTCTCTTGCCTTTTTCTGCGCAACTCTTGCCAATTTCTGCACTACTCTTGCCTCTTTCTGTACCTCTCTTGCCTCTTTATACACTTCCCTTGCCTCTTTCTGCACCTCTGTTGCTTCTTTCTGCACTTCTCTTGCTTCTTTCTGCACCACTCTTTCCTCTTTCTTCACCTCAGTTGGTACTTTCTGCACTTCTCTTGGTTCTTTCTGCAGCTCTCTTGCAAATTTCTGCACCCCTCTTGCCTCTTTCTGCACCCCTCTTCCCTCGTTCTGCACCTCTCTTGTCTCTTTGTGCACCTCTCTTGTCTATTTGTGCATATCACCTCTCTTGCCTCTTTCTACACTTCTGTTGCCTCTTTCTGCACCTCTGTTCCTTCTTCCTACACTTCTCTTGCCTCCTTCTGCATCTGTGTTGCTTCTTTAAACATGTCTCTTGCCTCTTTCTGCACCCCTCCTGCCTCTTTCTGCACCTCTGTTGCTTCTTTCTACACTTCTACTGCTTCTTTCTGTACCTCTCTTGCTTCTTTCTGCACACCTCTTGCCTCTTTCTGTGCTTGTCTTGCCTCCTCCTGCACCTCTCTTGCTTCTTTCTGCACCCGCGTTGTCTCTTTATGCACATGTCTTCCCTCTTTGTGCACCTCTCTTGTCTCTTTGTGCACCTCTTTTGTCTATTTGTGCACCTCTCTTGTCTCTTTCTACACTTCTGTTGCCTCTTTCTGCACGTCTGTTCCTTCTTCCTATACTTCTCTTGCCTCCTTCTGCATCTGTGTTGCTTCTTTAAACACTTCTCTTACCTCTTTCTGCACCCCTCTTGCCTCTTTCTGCACCTCTGTTGCTTCTTTCTGCACTTCTACTGCTTCTTTCTGTACCTCTCTTGCTTCTTTCTGCACCCCTCTTACCTCTTTCTGCACCCCTCTTGCCTCTTTCTGCACCTCTGTTGCTTCTTTCTGCACTTCTACTGCTTCTTTCTGTACCTCTCTTGCTTCTTTCTGCACCCCTCTTGCCTCTTTCTGCACCCTTGTCCCCTTTTACTGCCCCTCTCTTGCCTGTTTGTGCAACTCTCTTGCCTCTTTCTGCAGTTCTCTTGCCTCCTTCTGCACCTCTGTTTCTTCGTTCTGCACTTCTCTTGCCTGTTTCTGCACCCCTCTTGTCTGTTTCTGTACCTCACTTGTGTCTTTCTACACCTCTCTTACTTCTTTCTGCACCCATGTTGCCTCTTTCTGCACTCGTCTTCCCTCTTTCTGCACATCTCCTGTCTCTTTCTGCACCTCTCTTGTCTCTTTGTGCTCATCTCTTGCCTTTTACTGCACTTCTGTTATCTCTTTCTGCACCTCTGTTGCTTCTCTCTGCACTTCTCTTACCTCTTTCTGCACCTCTATTGCTTCTTTTACCACTTCTCTTGCCTCTTTCTGCACTTCTGTTTCCTCTTTCTGCAATTCTGTTGCTTCTTTCTGCAGCTCTCTTCCTTCTTTCTACACCCCTTGCCTCTTTATGCATCCCTCTTCCTTCTTTCTGCCTCCCTTTTGCCTATTTCTGCACCACTGTTCCTTTTTTTCTGCACCTCTCTTACCAGTTTCTGCATGTCTCATGCCTCTTTCTGTACTTCCCTTGCTTCTTTCTGCACCCCTCTTCCCTCTTTCTGCACCTCTCTTGCATCTGTCTGCACCCCTGTTCCATCTTTCTGCAACTTGTTTGCCAATTTCTGCAACTTTCTTGCCTCTTTCTGCAGTGCTCATGCCTCCTTCTGCACTTCTGTTGCTTCTTTCTGCACTTCTCCTGCCTATTTATGAACCCCTCTTACCTCTTTCTGCACTCCTGTTGCTTCTTTCTGCACTTCTCTTGCTTCTTCCTGTATCTTTCATGCTTCTTTCTGCACGCCTCTAGCTTTTTTCTGCACCCCTCTTCACTCTTTCTGCATCTCTCTTGTATCTTTCTGCACTTCACTTACCTCTTTAGGCACCTCTGTTGCTTTTTCTGCACTTCTCTTGCTTCTTTCTGCACCTCTCTTGCTTCTTTCTGCACCCCTGTTACCTCTTTCTGCACTTGTCTTCCCTCTCTCCGTACTTCTCTTCTATCTTTGCGCACCACTCTAGTCTCTTTGTGCACATATCTTGCCTCTTTCTGTTCCCTTTTTCTGTACCTCTCTTGTCTGTTTCTGTAACTTTCTTGCCTCCTTCTGCACCTCTTTTGCTTTGTTCTGCACTTCTCTTGCCTCCTTCTGCAACCCTCTTGTGTGTTTTTGCACCTCACTTGCTTTTTTCTGCACCTCTCTTGCCTCTTTCTGCACCTCTCTTGCCTCCTTATGCACTTCTCTTGCTTTTTTCTACGCCTCTCCTGTTTCTTTCTGCAACTCTCTTGTCTGTCATCACTTCTCTTGTTTCTTTCTGCACCCCTGTTCCTTCTTTCTGCACCTCTCTTGCCTGTTTCTTCACCCCTCTTGCCTCTTCCTGCTCATCTGTTGCTTCCTTCTGCACTTCTCTTGCTTCTTTCTGCACCTCTCTTGCTTCTTTCTGAACCCTCCTTGCCTTTTTCTTCACCCCTTTTCCCTCTTTCTGCACCTCTCTTGCCTCTGTCTGCACCCCTGTTCCATCTTTCTGCAACTTGTTTGCCAATTTCTGCAACTTCCTTGCATCTTTCTGCAGTGCTCATGCCTCCTTCTGCACTTCTGTTGCTTCTTTCTGCACTTCTCCTGCCTATTTATGAACCCCTCTTGCCTCTTTCTGCACTCCTGTTGCTTCTTTCTGTACTTCTCTTGCTTCTTCCTGTATCTTTTGTGATTCTTTCTGCACCCCTCTAGCCTCTTTCTGTACCCCTCTTCACTCTTTCTGCATCTCTCTTGCATCTTTCTGCACCCCTCTTACCTCTTTATGCACCTCTGTTGCTTTTTTCTGCATTTCTCCTGCTTCTTTCTGTACCTCTCTTGCTTCTTTCTGCACCCCTATTGCCTCTATCTGCACTTGTTTTCCCTCTTTCTGCACCTCTCTTCTCTCTTTGTGTACCACTCTAGTCTCTTTGTGCACATCTCTTGCCTCTTACTGTTCCTTTTTTCTGTACCTCTCTTGCCTGTTTCTGCAACTCTCTTGCCTCCTTCTGCAGTTCTCTTGCCTCCTTCTGCACCACTTTTGCTTTGTTCTGCACTTGTCTTCCCTCTTTCTGCACCTCTCTTCTCTCTTTGTGTACCACTCTGGTCTCTTTGTGCACATTTCTTGCCTCTTTCTGTTTCCTTTTTATGTACCTCTCTTGCCTGTTTATACAAATCTCTTGCCTCCTTCTGCACCTCTTTTGCTTTGTTCTGCACTTCTCATGCCTCTTTCTGCAACCCTCTTGTGTGTTTTTTCACCTCACCGGCCTTTTTCTGCACCTCTCTTGCCTCTTTCTGCACCTCTCTTGCCTCTTTCTGCACTTCTCTTGCTTTTATCTACACCTCTCCTGTTTCTTTCTGCAACTCTCTTGTCTCTGTCATCACATACCTTGTTTCTTTCTGCACCACCGTTCCTTCTTTCTGCACCTCTCATGCCTGTTTCTGCACCTCTCTTGCATCTTTCTGCACTTCTATTGCCTGTTTCTGCACCTTTGTTGCTTATTTCTTCACTTCACTTCTCTTGCCTCTTTCTGCACCACCATTCCTTCTTTCTGCACCTCTCATGCCTGTTTCTGCACCTCTCTTGCATCTTTCTGCACTTCTATTGCCAGTTTCTGCACCTTTGCTGCTTCTTTCTTCACTTCTCTTGCCTCTTTCTGCATTTCTGTTGCTTCTTTCTCCACCTCTGTTGCCTCTTTCTGCACTACTCCTGCCTGTTTCTGCACCTCTCTTGCCTTTTTCTGCACCTCTGTTGCTTCTTTCTGCACACCTCTTGCCTGTTTCTGCACCTCTCTTGCATCTTTCTGCACTTCTATTGAATGTTTCTGTACCTTTGTTGCTTCTTTCTTCACTTCTGTTGCCTCTTTATGCATTTCTGTTGCTTCTTTCAGCACTTCTCTTGCCTCTTTCTACATTTCTGTTGCTTCTTTCTGCAGTTCTCTTGCCTATTTCTGCAACCCTCTAGCCTCTTTCTACACCTCTGTTGCTTTGTTCTGCACTTCTCTTGCTCATTTCTGCACATCTCTTGCTTCTTTCTGTACCCCTGTTGCATTTTCTATACCACTCTTCCCTCTTTCTGCACCTCTCTTGCCTCTTTCTGTACCTCTGTTGCTTCTTTCTGCACTTATCTTGCCTCTTTCTGCACCTCTGTTGCTTCTTTCTGCATGTCTGTTGCCTCTTTCTGCACCTCTGTTGCTTTATTCTGCACTTCTCTTGCTTCTTTCTGCACCCCTCTTGCCTTTTTCTGCACCTCTCTTGCCTCTTTCTGCACCTTTCTTGCCTCTTTCTGCACTTCTCTTGCTTCTTTCTGCACTTCTCTTGCCTCTTTCTACACCCTTGTTGCTTCTTTCTGCACAGCTCTTGCTTCTTCCTGCACCCCTGTTGTTTCTTTCTGCACTCGTCTTCCCTCTTTCTACACCTCTCTTGTCTCTTTCTGCACCTCTTTTGTCTCTTTGTGCACCTCTCTCGCCTTTTTCTACACTCCTGTTCCCTCTTTCTGCACCTCTGTTGCTTCTATCTTCACTTCTCTTGCCTCTTTCTGCATTTTGTTTGCTGCCTTCTGTACTTCTCTTGCCTCTTTCTGCATTTCTGTTCCTTCTTTCTGCACTTCTCTTGCCTCCTTCTGCATCTCTGTTGCTTCTCTCAGCACTTCTATTGCCTCTTTCTGCACCCCTCCTGCCTCTTTCTGCACCTCTGTTTCTTCTTTCTGCACTTCTCTTGCTTCTTTCTGCACCTCTCTTGCCTCTTTCTGCACCCTCTTCCTTCTTTCTGCACCTCTCTTTCCTCTTCCTGCACCCCTGTTCCCTATTTCTGCACCTCTCTTGCATGTTTCTGCAACTCTCTTGCCTCTTTCTGCAGTTCTCGTGCCTGTTTCTGTTCCTTTGTTGCTTCTTTCTTCACTTCTCTTGCCTCTTTCTGCATTTCTTTTGCTTCTTTCTCCACCTCTGTTGCTTCTTGCAGCACTTCTCTTGCCTCTTTCTGCACTTCTCCTGCCTGTTTCTGCACCTCTCTTGCCTCTTTCTGCACCTATATTGCTTCTTTCTGCACCCATCTTGTATTTTTCTATATCCCTCTTGCCTCTTTCTGCACCCCTTTTCCCTCTTTCTGCCCATCTCTTGCCTCTTTCTGCACCCCTGTTCCTTCTTTCTGCACCTCTCTTGCCTGTTTCTGCACCTCTGTTTCTTCGTTCTGCAATTCTCTTGCCTGTTTCTGCACCCCTCATGTCTGTTTCTGTACCTCACTTGCGTCTTTCTACACCTCTCTTGCTTCTTTCTGCACCCATGTTGCCCCTTTCTGCACTCCTCTTCCCTCTTTCTGCACATCTCCTGTCTCTTTCTGCACCTCTCTTGTCTCTTTGTGTGCATCTCTTGCCTTTTACTGCACTTCTGTTATCTCTTTCTGCACCTCTGTTGCTTCTCTCTGCACTTCTATTGCCTCTTTCTGCACCTCTTTTGCTTCTTTTACCACTTCTCTTGCCTCTTTCTGCACCCCTGTTGCCTCTTTCTGCACTTGTCTTCCCTCTCTCCGTACTTCTCTTCTATCTTTGCGCACCACTCTAGTCTCTTTGTGCACATATCTTGCCTCTTTCTGTTCCCTTTTTCTGTACCTCTCTTGTCTGTTTCTGTAACTTTCTTGCCTCCTTCTGCACCTCTTTTGCTTTGTTCTGCACTTCTCTTGCCTCTTTCTGCAACCCTCTTGTGTGTTTTTGCACATCACTTGCTTTTTTCTGCACCTCTCTTGCCTCTTTCTGCACCTCTCTTGCCTCCTTATGCACTTCTCTTGCTTTTTTCTACGCCTCTCCTGTTTCTTTCTGCAACTCTCTTGTCTCTGTCATCACTTCTCTTGTTTCTTTCTGCACCCCTGTTCCTTCTTTCTGCACCTCTCTTGCCTGTTTCTTCACCCCTCTTGCCTCTT
This sequence comes from Calotriton arnoldi, assembly GCA_963921515.1. Taxonomy (NCBI): domain Eukaryota; kingdom Metazoa; phylum Chordata; class Amphibia; order Caudata; family Salamandridae; genus Calotriton; species Calotriton arnoldi. Next base: position 1,317,433 of record CAWUFW010004866.1, on the reverse strand, counting down.
CCTGCTCATCTGTTGCTTCCTTCTGCACTTCTCTTGCTTCTTTCTGCACCTCTCTTGCTTCTTTCTGAACCCTCCTTGCCTTTTTCTTCACCCCTTTTCCCTCTTTCTGCACCTCTCTTGCCTCTGTCTGCACCCCTGTTCCATCTTTCTGCAACTTGTTTGCCAATTTCTGCAACTTCCTTGCCTCTTTCTGCAGTGCTCATGCCTCCTTCTGCACTTCTGTTGCTTCTTTCTGCACTTCTCCTGCCTATTTATGAACCCCTCTTGCCTCTTTCTGCACTTCTGTTGCTTCTTTCTGCACTTCTCCTGCCTATTTATGAACCCCTCTTGCCTCTTTCTGCACTCCTGTTGCTTCTTTCTGTACTTCTCTTGCTTCTTCCTGTATCTTTTGTGATTCTTTCTGCACCCCTCTAGCCTCTTTCTGTACCCCTCTTCACTCTTTCTGCATCTCTCTTGCATCTTTCTGCACCTCTCTTACCTCTTTATGCACCTCTGTTGCTTTTTTCTGCATTTCTCCTGTTTCTTTCTGTACCTCTCTTGCTTCTTTCTGCACCCCTATTGCCTCTATCTGCACTTGTTTTCCCTCTTTCTGCACCTCTCTTCTCTCTTTGTGTACCACTCTAGTCTCTTTGTGCACATCTCTTGCCTCTTACTGTTCCTTTTTCTGTACCTCTCTTGCCTGTTTCTGCAACTCTCTTGCCTCCTTCTGCAGTTCTCTTGCCTCCTTCTGCACCACTTTTGCTTTGTTCTGCACTTGTCTTCCCTCTTTCTGCACCTCTCTTCTCTCTTTGTGTACCACTCTAGTCTCTTTGTGCACATCTCTTGCCTCTTTCTGTTTCCTTTTTATGTACCTCTCTTGCCTGTTTCTGCAACTCTCTTGCCTCCTTCTGCAGTCCTCTTGCCTCCTTCTGCACCTCTTTTGCTTTGTTCTGCACTTTTCATGCCTCTTTCTGCAACCCTCTTGTGTGTTTTTTCACCTCACCGGCCTTTTTCTGCACCTCTCTTGCCTCTTTCTGCACCTCTCTTGCCTCTTTCTGCACTTCTCTTGCTTTTTCTACACCTCTCCTGTTTCTTTCTGCAACTCTCTTGTCTCTGTCATCACATACCTTGTTTCTTTCTGCACCACCGTTCCTTCTTTCTGCACCTCTCATGCCTGTTTCTGCACCTCTCTTGCATCTTTCTGCACTTCTATTGCCTGTTTCTGCACCTTTGTTGCTTATTTCTTCACATCACTTCTCTTGCCTCTTTCTGCATCACCATTCCTTCTTTCTGCACCTCTCATGCCTGTTTCTGCACCTCTCTTGCATCTTTCTGCACTTCTATTGCCAGTTTCTACACCTTTGCTGCTTCTTTCTTCACTTCTCTTGCCTCTTTCTGCATTTCTGTTGCTTCTTTCTCCACCTCTGTTGCATCTTTCAGCACTTCTCTTGCCTCTTTCTGCACTACTCCTGCCTATTTCTGCACCTCTCTTGCCTTTTTCTGCACCTCTGTTGCTTCTTTCTGCTCACCTCTTGCCTGTTTCTGCTCCTCTCTTGCATCTTTCTGCACTTCTATTGAATGTTTCTGTACCTTTGTTGCTTCTTTCTTCACTTTTGTTGCCTCTTTATGCATTTCTGTTGCTTCTTTCTGCACTTCTCTTGCCTCTTTCTACATTCTGTTGCTTCTTTCTGCAGTTCTCTTGCCTATTTCTGCAACCCTCTAGCCTCTTTCTACACCTCTGTTGCTTTGTTCTGCACTTCTCTTGCTCCTTTCTGCACCTCTCTTGCTTCTTTCTGTACCCCTGTTGCATTTTCTATACCACTCTTCCCTCTTTCTGCACTTCTCTTGCCTCTTTCTGCACATCTCTTGCCTCTTTCTGCATTTCTTTTGCCTCTTTCTGCACCTCTGTTGCTTTATTCAGCACTTCTCTTGCTTCTTTCTGCACTTCTCTTGCCTCTTTCTGCACCCCTCCTGCCTCTTTCTGCACCTTTCTTGCTTCTTTCTGCACTTCTCTTGCTTCTTTCTGCACTTCTCTTGCCTCTTTCTACACCCTTGTTGCTTCTTTCTGCACAGCTCTTGCTTCTTCCTGCACCCCTGTTGTTTCTTTCTGCACTCGTCTTCCCTCTTTCTGCACCTCTCTTGTCTCTTTCTGCACCTCTTTTGTCTCTTTGTGCACCTCTCTCGCCTTTTTCTACACTCCTGTTCCCTCTTTCTGCACCTCTGTTGCTTCTATCTTCACTTCTCTTGCCTCTTTCTGCATTTCTTTTGCTGCCTTCTGTACTTCTCTTGCCTCTTTCTGCATTTCTGTTCCTTCTTTCTGCACTTCTCTTGCCTCCTTCTGCATCTCTGTTGCTTCTCTCAGCACTTCTATTGCCTCTTTCTGCACCCCTCCTGCCTCTTTCTGCACCTCTGTTTCTTCTTTCTGCACTTCTCTTGCTTCTTTCTGCACCTCTCTTGCCTCTTTCTGCACCCTCTTCCTTCTTTCTGCACCTCTCTTTCCTCTTCCTGCACCCCTGTTCCCTATTTCTGCACCTCTCTTCATGTTTCTGCAACTCTCTTGCCTCTTTCTGCAGTTCTTGTGCCTGTTTCTGCACCTTTGTTGCTTCTTTCTTCACTTCTCTTGCCTCTTTCTGCATTTCTTTTGCTTCTTTCTCCACCTCTGTTGCTTCTTGCAGCAATTCTCTTGCCTCTTTCTGCACTTCTCCTGCCTGTTTCTGCACCTCTCTTGCCTCTTTCTGCACCTATATTGCTTCTTTCTGCACCCATCTTGTATTTTTCTATATCCCTCTTGCCTCTTTCTGCACCCCTTTTCCCTCTTTCTGCCCATCTCTTGCCTCTTTCTGCACCCCTGTTCCTTCTTTCTGCACCTCTCATGCCTGTTTCTGCACCTCTCTTGCATCTTTCTGCACTTCTATTGCCAGTTTCTACACCTTTGCTGCTTCTTTCTTCACTTCTCTTGCCTCTTTCTGCATTTCTGTTGATTCTTTCTCCACCTCTGTTGCATCTTTCAGCACTTCTCTTGCCTCTTTCTGCACTACTCCTGCCTATTTCTGCACCTCTCTTGCCTTTTTCTGCACCTCTGTTGCTTCTTTCTGCACACCTCTTGCCTGTTTCTGCACCTCTCTTGCATCTTTCTGCACTTCTATTGAATGTTTCTGTACCTTTGTTGCTTCTTTCTTCACTTCTGTTGCCTCTTTATGCATTTCTGTTGCTTCTTTCTGCACTTCTCTTGCCTCTTTCTACATTTCTGTTGCTTCTTTCTGCAGTTCTCTTGCCTATTTCTGCAACCCTCTAGCCTCTTTCTACACCTCTGTTGCTTTGTTCTGCACTTCTCTTGCTCCTTTCTGCACCTCTCTTGCTTCTTTCTGTACCCCTGTTGCATTTTCTATACCACTCTTCCCTCTTTCTGCACCTCTCTTGCCTCTTTCTGTACCTCTGTTGCTTCTTTCTGCACTTATCTTGCCTCTTTCTGCACCTCTGTTGCTTCTTTCTGCATGTCTCTTGCCTCTTTCTGCACCTCTGTTGCTTTATTCTGCACTTCTCTTGCTTCTTTCTGCACCCCTCTTGCCTTTTTCTGCACCTCTCTTGCCTCTTTCTGCACCTTTCTTGCTTCTTTCTGCACTTCTCTTGCTTCTTTCTGCACTTCTCTTGCCTCTTTCTACACCCTTGTTGCTTCTTTCTGCACAGCTCTTGCTTCTTCCTGCACCCCTGTTGTTTCTTTCTGCACTCGTCTTCCCTCTTTCTGCACCTCTCTTGTCTCTTTCTGCACCTCTTTTGTCTCTTTGTGCACCTCTCTCGCCTTTTTCTACACTCCTGTTCCCTCTTTCTGCACCTCTGTTGCTTCTATCTTCACTTCTCTTGCCTCTTTCTGCATTTCTTTTGCTGCCTTCTGTACTTCTCTTGCCTCTTTCTGCATTTCTGTTCCTTCTTTCTGCACTTCTCTTGCCTCCTTCTGCATCTCTGTTGCTTCTCTCAGCACTTCTATTGCCTCTTTCTGCACCCCTCCTGCCTCTTTCTGTACCTCTGTTTCTTCTTTCTGCACTTCTCTTGCTTCTTTCTGCACCTCTCTTGCCTCTTTCTGCACCCTCTTCCTTCTTTCTGCACCTCTCTTTCCTCTTCCTGCACCCCTGTTCCCTATTTCTGCACCTCTCTTCATGTTTCTGCAACTCTCTTGCCTCTTTCTGCAGTTCTTGTGCCTGTTTCTGCACCTTTGTTGCTTCTTTCTTCACTTCTCTTGCCTCTTTCTGCATTTCTTTTGCTTCTTTCTCCACCTCTGTTGCTTCTTGCAGCACTTCTCTTGCCTCTTTCTGCACTTCTCCTGCCTGTTTCTGCACCTCTCTTGACTCTTTCTGCACCTATATTGCTTCTTTCTGCACCCATCTTGTATTTTTCTATATCCCTCTTGCCTCTTTCTGCACCCCTTTTCCCTCTTTCTGCCCATCTCTTGCCTCTTTCTGCACCCCTGTTCCTTCTTTCTGCACCTCTCTTGCCTGTTTCTGCACCTCTGTTTCTTCGTTCTGCCCTTCTCTTGCCTGTTTCTGCACCCCTCTTGTCTGTTTCTGTACCTCACTTGCGTCTTTCTACACCTCTCTTGCTTCTTTCTGCACCCATGTTGCCCCTTTCTGCACTTGTCTTCCCTCTTTCTGCACATCTCCTGTCTCTTTCTGCACCTCTCTTGTTTCTTTGTGCGCATCTCTTGCCTTTTACTGCACTTCTGTTATCTCTTTCTGCACCTCTGTTGCTTCTCTCTGCACTTCTCTTGCCTCTTTCTGCACCTCTTTTGCTTCTTTCACCACTTCTCTTGCCTCTTTCTGCACTTCTGTTGCCTCTTTCTGCAATTCTGTTGCTTCTTTCTGCAGCTCTCTTGCTTCTTTCTACACCCCTTGCCTCTTTCTGCATCCCTCTTCCTTCTTTCTGCACCCCTCTTGCCTATTTCTGCACCACTGTTCCTTTTTTTCTGCACCTCTCTTACCAGTTTCTGCATGTCTCGTGCCTCTTTCTGTACTTCCCTTGCCTCTTTCTGCACCCCTCTTCCCTCTTTCTGCACCTCTCTTGCCTCTGTCTGCACCCCTGTTCCATCTTTCTGCAACTTGTTTGCCAATTTCTGCAAATTTCTTGCCTCTTTCTGCAGTGCTCATGCCTCCTTCTGCACTTCTGTTGCTTCTTTCTGCACTTCTCCTGCCTATTTATGAACCCCTCTTGCCTCTTTCTGCACTCCTGTTGCTTCTTTCTACACTTCTCTTGCTTCTTCCTGTATCTTTCATGCTTCTTTCTGCACCCCTCTAGCTTTTTTCTGCACCCCTCTTCACTCTTTCAGCATCTCTCTTGCATCTTTCTGCACTTCTCTTACCTCTTTAGGCACCTCTGTTGCTTTTTCTGCACTCCTCTTGCTTCTTTCTGCACCTCTCTTGCTTCTTTCTGCACCCCTGTTGCCTCTTTCTGCACTTGTCTTCCCTCTTTCTGCACCTCTCTTCTATCTTTGTGCACCACTCTAGTCTCTTTGTGCACATCTCTTGCCTCTTTCTGTTCCCTTTTCCTGTTTCTGCAACTCTCTTGCCTCCTTCTGCTCCTCTTTTTCTTTGTTCTGCACTTCTCTTGCCTCTTTCTGCAACCCTCTTGTGTGTTTTTGCACCTCACTTGCTTTTTTCTGCACCTCTCTTGCCTCTTTCTGCACCTCTCTTGCCTCCTTATGCACTTCTCTTGCTTTTTTCTACGCCTCTCCTGTTTATTTCTGCAACTCTCTTGTCTCTGTCATCACTTCTCTTGTTTCTTTCTGCACCCTGTTCCTTCTTTCTGCACCTCTCTTGCCTGTTTCTGCGCCCCTCTTGCCTCTTCCTGCTCATCTGTTGCTTCCTTCTGCACTTCTCTTGCTTATTTCTGCACCTCTCTTGCTTCTTTCTGAACCCTCCTTGCCTTTTTCTGCACCCCTCTTCCCTCTTTCTGCACCTCTCTTGCCTCTGTCTGTATCCCTGTTCCATCTTTCTGCAACTTGTTTGCCAATTTCTGCAACTTTCCTGCCTCTTTCTGCAGTGCTCATGCCTCCTTCTGCACTTCTGTTGCTTCTTTCTGCACTTCCACTGCCTATTTATGAACCCCTCTTGCCTCTTTCTGTACTCCTGTTTCTTCTTTCTGCACTTCTCTTGCTTCTTCCTATATCTTTCGTGCTTCTTTCTGCACCCCTCTAGCCTCTTTCTGCACCCCTCTTCACTCTTTCTGCATCTCTCTTGCATCTTTCTGCACTTCTCTTACCTCTTTATGCACCTCTGTTGCTTTTTTCTGCATTTCTCCTGCTTCTTTCTGTACCTCTCTTGCTTCTTTCTGCACCACTATTGCCTCTATCTGCACTTGTTTTCCCTCTTTATGCACCTCTCTTCTCTCTTTGTGTACCACTCTAGTCTCTTTGTGCACATCTCTTGCCTCTTTCTGTTCCCTTTTTCTGTACCTCTCTTGCCTGTTTCTGCAACTCTCTTGCCTCCTTTTGCAGATCTCTTGCCTCCTTCTGCACCACTTTTGCTTTGTTCTGCACTTGTCTTCCCTCTTTCTGCACCTCTCTTCTCTCTTTGTGTACCACTCTAGTCTCTTTGTGCACATCTCTTGCCTCTTTCTGTTCCCTTTTTATGTACCTCTCTTGCCTGTTTCTGCAACTCTCTTGCCTCCTTCTGCAGTACTCTTGCCTCCTTCTGCACCTCTTTTGCTTTGTTCTGCACATCTCTTACCTCTTTCTGCAACCCTCTTGTGTGTTTTTTCACCTCACCTGCCTTTTTCTGCACCTCTCTTGCCTCTTTCTGCACCTCTCTTGCCTCTTTCTGCACTTCTCTTGCTTTTTTCTACACCTCTCCTGTTTCTTTCTGCAACTCTCTTGTCTCTGTCATCACATACCTTGTTTCTTTCTGCACCATCGTTCCTTCTTTCTGCACCTCTCATGCCTGTTTCTGCACCTCTCTTGCGTCTTTCTGAACTTCTATTGCCTGTTTCTGCACCTTTGCTGCTTCTTTCTTCACTTCTCTTGCCTCTTTCTGCATTTCTGTAGCTTCTTTCTCCACCACTGTTGCATCTTTCAGCACTTCTCTTGCCTCTTTCTGCACTACTCCTGCCTGTTTCTGCACCTCTCTTGCCTTTTTCTGCACCTCTGTTGTTTCTTTCTGCACACCTATTGCCTGTTTCTGCACCTCTCTTGCGTCTTTCTGCACTTCCATTGAATGTTTCTGTACCTTTGTTGCTTCTTTCTTCACTTCTCTTGCCTCTTTCTGCATTTCTGTTGCTTCTTTCTGCAGTTCTCTTGCCTCTTTCTGCAACCCTCTTGCCTCTTTCTACACCTCTGTTGCTTTGTTCTGCACTTCTCTTGCTCCTTTCTGCACCTATCTTGCTTCTTTCTGTACCCCTGTACATTTTCTATAACACTCTACCCTCTTTCTGCACCTTTCTTGCCTCTTTCTGTACCTCTGTTGCTTCTTTCTGCACTTTTCTTGCCTTTTTCTGCACCTCTGTTGCTTCATTCTGCATGTCTCTTGCCTCTTGCTGCACCTCTGTTGCTTTATTCTGCACTTCTCTTGCTTCTTTCTGCACCCCTCTTGCCTTTTTCTGCACCTCTCTTGCCTCTTTCTGTACCTTTCTTGCTTTTTCCTGAACCCTGTTGTTTCTTTCTGCACTCGTCTTCCCTCTTTCTGCACCTCTCTCGCCTTTTTCTACACTCCTGTTCCCTCTTTCTGCTCCTCTGTTGCTTCTATCTTCACTTCTCTTGCCTCTTTCTGCATTTCTTTTGCTGCTTACTGTACTTCTCTTGCCTCTTTCTGCATTTCTGTTCCTTCTTTCTGCACTTCTCTTGCCTCCTTCTGCATCTCTGTTGATTCTTTCAGCACTTCTATTGCCTCTTTCTGCACCCATCCTGCCTCTTTCTGCACCTCTGTTTCTTCTTTCTGCACTTCTCTTGCTTCTTTCTGCACCTCTCTTGCCTCTTTCTGCACCCCTCTTCCTTCTTTCTGCACCTCTCTTTCCTCTTCCTGCACCCCTGTTCCCTATTTCTGCACCTCTCTTGCATGTTTCTGCAACTCTCTTGCAACTCTCTTGCCTCTTTCTGCAGTTCTCGTGCCTGTTTATGCACTTCTCCTGCCTGTTTCTGCACCTCTCTTGCCTCTTTCTGCACCTATGTTGCTTCTTTCTGCACCCATCTTGTCTTTTTCTGTATCCCTCTTGCCTCTTTCTGCACCCCTTTTCCCTCTTTCTGCCCATCTCTTGCATCTTTATGCACCCCTGTTCCTTCTTTCTGCACCTCTCTTGCCTGTTTCTGCACCTCTCTTGCATCTTTCTGCACTTCTATTGCCTGTTTCTGCACCTTTGTTGCTTCTTTCTGCACTTCTCTTGCCTCTTTCTGTATTTCTGTTGCTTCTTTCTGCACTTCTCTTTCCTCTCTCTACATTTCTCTTGCCTCTTTCTGCACCCCTCTTGCCTCTTTCTGCAACCCTCTTGCCTCTTTCTACACCTCTGTTGCTTCGTTCTGTGCTTCGCTTGCTCCTTTCTGCACCTCTCTTGCTTCTTTCTGTATACCTGTTGCATTTTCAATACCACTCTTCCCTCTTTCTGTACCTCTCTTGCCTCTTTCTGCACCTCTGTTGCTTCTTTCTGCACCTCTGTTGCTTCTTTCTGCGCTTCTCTTGCCTCTTTCTGCACCTCTGTTGCTTCTTTCTGCCCTTCTCTTGACTCTTTCTGCACCTCTGTTGCTTTATTCTGCACTTTTCTTGCTTCTTTCTGCGCCCCTCTTGCCTTTTTCTGCACTTCTCTTGCTTCTTTCTGCACTTCTTCTGCCTCTTTCTGCATCTTTATTGCTTCTTTCTGCACCTCTCTTGTTTCTTACTGCACCCCTGTTCTTTCTTTCTGCACTCGTCTTCCCTCTTTGTGCACCTCTCTTGTCTCTTTGTGCACCTCTTTTGTCTCTTTGTGCACCTATCTCGCCTTTTTATGCACTACTGTTGCCTCTGTCTGCTCCTCTGCTGCTTCTATCTTCACTTCTCTTGCCTTTTTCTGCATCTCTGTTGCTTCTTTCAGCACTCCTCTTGCCTCTTTCTGCACCCCTCTTCCTTCTTTCTGTACCTCTCTTTCCTCTTCCTGCACCCCTGTTCCCTATTTCTGCACCTCTTTTGCATGTTTCTGCAACTCTCTTGCCTCTTTTTGTACCTCTTTTGCCTCTTTCTGTACCCCTCTAGTCTGTTTCTGCACCTCACTTGCATCTTTTTGCACCTCTCTTGCCTCTTTCTGCTCCTCTCTTGCCTTTTTCTGCACCTCACTTGCCTCTTTCTGCACTTCTCTTGCTTTTGTCTGCACCTCTTTTGTTTATTTCTGCAACTCTCTTGTCTCTTTCATCACTTCTCTTGGTTCTTTCTGCACCTTTGTTGCTACTTTCTGCGCTTGTCTTCCCTCTTTCTGCACATCTCTTGTCTCTTTGTGCACCTCTCTTGTCTCTTTGTTCATCTCTCTTGCCTTTTTCTGCTTTTTCGTTGTCTCTTTCTGCACCTCTGTTGCTTCTTTCAGCACTTCTCTTGCCGCTTTCTACACCGCTCTTGCTTCTTTCTGCAGTTCTGTTGCTTCTCTCTGTCCTTCTCTTGCTTCTTTCTGCAGCTCTCTTCCTTCTTTCTGCACCCTTCTTGGCTCTTTCTGCACCCCTCTTCCTTATTTCTGCACCTCTCTTGCCTCTTTATGCACCCCTGTTCTCTCTTTCTGTTCCTCCCTTGCCTGTTTCTACACCTCTATTGCCTCTTTCTGCACTTACCTTTCCTCTTTCTGCACCTCTTCTAGTTCTTTCTTGCACTTCTCTTGCCTCATTCTGCACCCCTCTTGCCTCTTTATGCACATCTGTTGCTTCTTTCTGTACTTCTCTTGCTTCTTTCTGCACCTCTCTTGCTTCTTTCTGCACCCCTTGTGCCTCTTTCTGCACACCTCTTCCCTATTTCTACACCTCTCTTGCCTCTTTCTGCACCTCTCTTGTCTCATTCTGCAGTTCTCTTGCCTCTTTCTGCACCTCTGTTGCTTCTTTTTGTACTTCATTCTCCTGTTTCTATATTCAAACGGGACGTGCTAGCTGTCAAGTTTAAAGGTCTGCAGGCTCTCGTGTCTGAGGTATATGTCTACTTGTAAATGTATTCTCACATTTGTTATGCATCTGAAGATGGTAGCTTAAAAAGCGGGTACCTTCTCTTATAGGTGGTCAAATCTTCTTGGTTCTGCTCTGCCATTTGGTTGCACAGGCAGACATGTCTTATGTATATAGGTGTTATAGAGCCCTTAAAATATACTATTGAATACCCATGTGCCCTGTATTATGAGCAGAAAGAAATACATACACCTTTTTGTACACAAATTTACAGAGTATGCTGTTTGTAACACAGGTATTCAAGTATTTGTATGTTTATTTTTATGTAACATGTGACTACGTAAAAGCACAGACACGCATTCATACCTTCACAAACTTGGTCAGACTTACAACAGTGATATGGTTAGGATTGCTGTTTTACATTTGGTAGGCCTATCATTCTGAGTATTCGGATAATAGTGAACCTTCAAGAGAAAAGTGAGGTTTAAAACATCTTGGGAGAAGGATTAGTGTTTAGGCTACTTTGTATGAGTCTGTGGAAAGGTACAGTCAAAGTCGGCCTCTTTCTGCACCTCTGTTGCTTCTTTCTGCACTTCACTTGCTTTTTCACCACCTTTCTTCCCTTTCAGTACTTCTGTTGCCTCTTTCTGCATTTTTCTTGCCTCTTTCTGCACCTTTCTTCCTCCTTCTGTACATGTTCTACCTATGTAGGCATAGTTAGAAATTATTTAAAAAAACTTAGAAATTCACTGAAAGAACCACAGGTTTCAGGGACGTTATAGTTAGTAATTAACATTTAAAAAACCATAGAAATTCACTGTAAAAAACACAGGTTTCAGGGACGTTATAGTTAGGAATTAGCATTTATAAAACCTTAGATATTCACTGAAAAAAACACAGGTTTCAGGGACGTTATAGTTAGGCTGACATTTCACTCGAACAAAACCATAGAAATTCAGCCTTTCTATAACTTGCGTCAGTGACATTACTGATGACATCTGAAATTACATCACTGATGACATCACTGATGACATCATCCACTAATATCTGATGCACCTCCTCACACCCTCATATAACCTTTCATACACCCACTCTAAAATACAGACTACCAGTTTTGAAACCATAGACAGACCAATATCAGTTATTACATACCCACTCACTGATTCATAGGTCTACACACACATCCACTCACTCACTCACCCACATAGTTACTCAAACACGCAGTCACTCATCATTACAGCCACTGATATATGCACTCATACACCCATACAGATACTCACACACCACCACTCACCCATTGAGTTATCACACACCTAGTCAGTCACCCAAAGAATCAATCACACTGATTTTACTCACCTATACGGTTATACACACACACCACCTCACTTATTCATACAGATAGTAAAACATACTTACTCTCTTGTGCAATCACTGACACAAGCACACACTCACCCATATAGTCACTCTCACACTCACTCACTCAAACACACAATCACTTATATACTCCAACACTCACATCTACTGCCTTTCACATATGCAGTTACTCACCCATATACCCCTGAGACATCCATACACTGACTGACACAGCCATACCACACTCACTCAAACATACCATTCCCTCACAGACACACTCATGAATCCATACACCCAGGGATTCACCCACTTATACATCCATGCAGGGAGTCACATAGCACCTCACCCACCCACACAGATTCTCATGCACCCATACAGGTACTCAGACAACTAATCAATAACCCATATAGACACTCATGTACTTACTCACCAACCCATGCACCCACTTACATACCAACTGACAGACTGATACACACATTTACACAGATTAGTCACTCACCCATACATTCACTAAGACATGTTTAATCACTCTCTCTTATAGTCAGTCACGTACCCAACAAATCATCCATACAGACACTCATATACCCACTCATTCGTCGAATACACCTTGGCGTATATATATAACATTCTAAAACTTTTTAGAAACACTCAAATTCACAGGATGATGTCATCAGCGATGTCATGAGTGATGTCACTGACCATGTCATGAGTGATGTAATATGTGACATCATCAGCATTGCGGGGGCGCGAGTTATAGTTAGCTCAGCTAACTATAACGGTTGAACTTCTCAGGTTTTGTATAAGTGAAATGTCAGCCTAACTATAACATCCCTTAAACCTATGGTTTTTTCAGTGAATATCTAAAAAAAATTAAATGGTAATTCCTAACTATAACATCCCTGAAACCAGTGATAATATCACTGATGACATCTCAAATGACATCTTTGATGACAACACTGATGACATCATCCACATAATCTCTGATACACTTACTCACACCCTAATACATCCGTCCCAAAATTCAGACTAAAATTTTCAAAACCATTGACACACAAATACCAGTTAGTACATACCCACTCGCTGATTCATGGGTCTACACACACATCCACTCACTCACCCACCCATATAGCCACTCATACATGCAGTCACTCACCATGCCCTTGGGGGCCAACTACCCCTCCTGTTACTGCAAGTAAGTTCTGCACAGCAGGACTGCTGAGTTCTGATAGCAGGTCACGCCCCCTTTGTCCACCACTCTGCAAACATGCCTCCTGGTTGGGGAATGAAGTCCCCTTTGCTGCAGGAGGTCCTTAGGGGCCAACTAGCCTACCTGTTACCTCCAGTAAGCCCCATATAGTGGGATTGCTGAGAGGTGGTTGCAGGTCATGTCCCCTTTCTCCACCACTCTGCAAACGTGCCTTTTGGCATGCTCTTGGTTGAGGAATGAAGTCCCCTTGCCTCTTGAGGGTCCCTGGGGGCCAACTAGCCCTCCTGTTACCTCCAGTAAGCCCCACACAGCTGGATTACTGGAGGTAACAGGTGGGCTTGTTGCCCCCTAAGGACACACAGCAGTGAAGGGGACTTCATCCCCAAACCAAGAGCCTGCCAGGAGGTACATTTTCAGAGTAGTGCAGAGAGGGAGTAGGGCCTCTGGCAAGTTGCTGGCTTCTTCTTTTTATTTTAGAAAGTGGGGCTGTGTGGCCATCTTCCCTTGATCCTTTTTGGGCCCCGGGGACCTCATCCCCCAGGGCCTGACCCATATTTTATTTTAAATAATAAAGTAGATGGGCCGCATGGCCCCCCCTTCTGAGGCCGATTTTGGCCCCAGGGACCCCATCCCCTGGGGCTAGGCATTTTTTTTTTTGGGTCAAAATTCTTTTTATTGAGCATCAAAAGCCAAGGCGTCAGCATGAATACAATAGGGCGTGTAGGGCCCAGGGTCGCAAAACATTCATCTAGTTGAAGTTCCTTGCAAAAAAGAGGAAGGGGGCCATGCGTGCGGCCCCCCTCCTCAGGGGCGATTTTGGCCCTGGGGACCCCATCCCTCGGGGCCCGGCCTTTTTTAAAAAAGATTAAAAAAGAGAGGGGGGCCGAGTGGCCCCCCTCCCGGGCCATTGTCGGCCCTGGGGACCCTATCCCCCGGGGCATTGCCTGCTGGTTGGGGACCGCGGGGGAGCCTGAAGGCCCCCATGGTCCCGGCCAACTCCCACCTTCTCCGGGAGCCAGTATGGCATTTTACACACATGGAGCTGCTGACATGTAGCTCCCTGGGGGTAAAAAGCAAAGTGCTCCACTTTTAACAAGTGATAGCAAAATGTTCTCACTTGTTTAAAGTGGAGCACTTGTTTGCTATGGGATGGAGGGAGCAGTGCTCCCGCATTCTCATAGCAAACTGCTATGTCCAGGGGTGGGCACCCCGGGACATTGCTGGAGCTGGCCCTGGGGGGTGGCAGTCCACAAGGCAATTTACGGCTCCTTGATGGGGGACGCACGTCCCCCCTCCAATAATATTAAAGCCCTGGGGAGGTGGCAGTCCCCAGGGCTGTGGGGGGCTGCGTGCCGCCCCACATTACATTATATTATCCATAGGGAGGTGGCATTCCACGGGGCTCTGTGGGGGATTGGAGCCCCCCACGCATCATTTAAATTTAGCCCCAGGGAAGTGGCAGTCCCCAGTGCTTCATGGGGGAGCAGGAGCTCCCCACACATTCATTTTAAAAAGAAAGCCCTGGGAAGGTGGTGGTCCCCGAGGCTGGCCCCCCCTACATTTAATAAACATAGCCCCAGGGAGCTGGCAGTCCCCAGGGCTATGGGGGCCCGCATGGGCCCCCGCATTTATTTTAATGATTGCCCCCGAGAACTGGCCCATCCGGTGGCTTAAAGAAAACAAAGTGTGGGAGCCCGCACTTCATTAAAAAAAAAATTTGGGCCAGATTTTCGGTCCTCTGTGGGACCTCCTGAGAAGTCCTAGGGGGTCAGGGTGTTTATACCCTGCCCCATTTTCTTAAAGTTATTGACTATTTTTCTTGTGACTCGATTTGAAGTGTTGGTAGCCAATCAGATCACATGCTCGAAATCGGGAGGGTTCACGGATCCTCCGTGGCCAAATTTGTATATCTGAGAAATGTTAAAATTTCTCAGGAACTACCAAAGGGATCTACACCATTTAACAAAAAGAGTGCATTCTCGACAAAGAGCTACCTTTCTGCCAAATGTGGTGTAATTCCTTTCAGTAGTTCGGGCAGTAGCAGCGTCAACAGTTTCCTATGGAAATTAACACAGAGAAAAAGCATTTTGGGAGCCCCCCCTTTTCCCCAGCCCTTGCTTGATGAATCACCCCAGAACTCCAAATATAGCAGCTGAAGTGAGTGGGCCATTTGTTTTGAAAATATATATTACCTACTGGCTGTCATCAGTAGGTAGTTATAGTTAGGACCTTGTTTCTATTCAAAAAGAGTTTATTCTTTTGCCAATATCTTTGGCGCCGTTTGATTGTTCTTTGTGAAATTTTCAAAACTAATGGCCCACTCAGATCAGCTCCTTTCTTGAAAGTTTCGGGGTGATTTGTCATATGGGGCCAAGAAAAAAGGGGGATCCCAAAATGTGTTTTTTCCATGTTAAATTCCGAAGGAAACTTTTGTTGCAGCTACAGCTCGAACTGCTGAACGGAATTACACCAAATTTGGCAGAAAGGTAGCTCTTGGTCCAGAGTGCACTCTTTGCTTTAAATGGTGTAAATCTATTCAGTAGTTCTTGCGAAATCCATACATTAAATAGTAATAGTATCTGGTGACCGCGTTGGATCTGCGAACCCTCCCGATCACAAGCTGACTTCTGATTGGCTGCCAGCACTTCAAACTAGAAAATGTTGCAGCCATCTTGTGACTTGGTTGAACTGAGTCACAAGGAAAACAGTAAAACCCGACGGCCTAAAAAGCATTTAAAAAAAAATTTGGTTGGAGTCACGTAGGGTCCGCAAATTCCTCAGAAAAATGTTAATAAAATGAAGCGCGGTCTCCCGCACTTTGTTTCTTTTAAGCCCCCGGGTAGGCCAGGTCCCGGGACAACCCTTACTATGTTGCGGGACCCGTGGGGGCCCCCGCAGCCCCAGGTTTGCCACCTCCCCGGGGCTATGTTAATGATTTGTGGGGGCCACGCGGGCCCCCAGCAGCCAGCTCCCCGGGGACAGCCACCTCCCCGGGGCTCTTTTTAAAAAAACAAATGCATGGGGGGCTCTTGCCCCCCCACAGCAGCGGGTACTGCCACCTCCCTGGGACATTGATTAGTTAACATACAGGGGTCCGTAGCGGACCCCCGGCCCTGGGGACCACCACCTCCCCGGGGCTTTAAACACAAATGGAAGGGGCCGCATGGCCCTGCTCCAGGAGCCCTTCATGGCCCTAGGGGACCCCCCAGGGTGAGCTCCAGCAATGTCCCGGGGTGCCCTCCTGGGACATTGCAGTTTGCTATGGCAGGGTGGGAGCACTGCTCCCGCCCTACCATAGCAAACATCTGCCTCGCTTCATGGAGTTAGAGCAGGAAAACTGCTCTCGCTTCCATGAAGCGAAGCAGAATTGCTTTTGGGCAAAGGGAGCTGCATATTTGCAGCTCCCTTTGTCAAAAAGCAATGCTGGCTCCTGCAGGAGGCGGGGAGCCGGCAGGGACCATGGGGGCATTGAGGCTACCCCCATGGTCCCCAGTGTGAGGGCATGCCCTGGGGGATGGGATCCCCGGGGCAAACATAGCCCAAGAGGGGGGTCAAGTGGCCCCTCTCCCTTTTTTTAAATTAAAAATGTCCGGGTCCCAGGGGCCAACATTGGGTAATGGAACTGGGGGTCGTTTTTTTCTCTTGTGATAGGAGTCGTGACCCCATCGCGGCTCCCAGCGCGGCCCCCGTGTAACGTTGCGGTGGATTTGAGGATCCACCCCAAATAAATAATTTAATAGTATGTAATTAAGAAGGTAGTGTTGCATTTGTGAACTTTTTAGTGAGATTGAAGTTAATAATCACATTAAATTTGATAGTTAGTAATAATATAAAATTAAAAGTTAAACTTGAAAAGTGTATTGTGTTGTAGTACATTGAATTTGTGCTTTTGTTTTGCAAATACATGACAGGTTTGCGAATCCAAAAATATTAAAAAAGAGTATGTATGTTTAAAAAGAAAAAGATTCACTGTTGGGTTATAGGTTGGCTCTAAAAAGAGCCCTTGTTTTCATTCTGACTTTGTTGGAGCTCACATGTAAGTGCGGACGCACAGCTTAAGGTTGTTGAGAAATACTCTGTTTCCTTCATCTGTGAAGTGAACTCCATCACTTCTGTAGATGTCATCCATATCAAAACGTTGATTGTTGTTATAGATGGAGCCCATCCTATTGTCTCTGAGGTAAGCAGAAACAACTTTATTTACATTCTTCCTACCTTTCTCAAACTGTGGACAGAATTGATTTGACCACTTCCATTTATGTCTTTGCCATATATTAGAGTATACAAACACAGTTCTAGGCAAAAGCAACATCAATTGTGCAAAGGTATCCTTTATTAGGTTTTCCAGACCTAGCCCAGTCAATGGGCCTAGGTCATTGCCACCACAGTGCACAGTCATGAAGTCAGGGGGTTGGAGATGCAAAAAGGTTTTAACCAAAGGCATCAATTGGTGCCACTTTAATCCTCTCTGAGAAATCCATTTAATATCCACATTTTGCAAACCTAGGTGCTGTGTTCAGCATACTTTTTGCACCAGAAAACATAGCTGTTCCCTACAATCCACAATGTCAGCATCTTGAAGGGATGTCTGGAACGAATGAAAAGATGTCTGTAGCTGAGGTAGTCAGTTGGTAGAATGAGGGGAATCTAAAATGATGGAGAAGATTCTATTTTTGAAAAAGCCGATAAGAGATTGGCTGTTTATCAACATTGTGCACTCAAAAATAGGATGCATATTACTTTCCTGAGGAATCATGTTTCTGATTGGTTATTAAAAAATGTTTAAAAGGTATAGTAGATAGGAGAAGGTAATATTTTGCAAAAGTCATAATATATAATAACACTAGCAAAAGGTACAGACACATGCATGCATCCTCTGCATTCAATAGAAATTATAGGAAAGAGTATTGAATTATTTCAAAAGAAGGAAGCAAAGGGAATTCCCAATGAGTGTATGGGAAAAGTTTAGAAGCTCGTTGTTTTCAATAGATGTTCCCCACTGGAGAAGGTGGACGATTTGATGTGCAAGCTGTACGTGATTCCAGCTTCAGAATACCACTCAACAAGATTGTTCTCTGAAGATCGGAGATTTTGACAGTGCATTCCATATATATTTCATCTCTTGCTTGAAAGTGATTTGTCTGCACTTTCGTATGCAGTGAACCACATATTACAAAAATTTTATCTTCCACATGTTTCTGCAAAAGAATTCATGGACAAAGTTCAACAAAGAGATGAAAATTTAGAATCTCAGTTAATTAATTTGATGGTGCTTCAACATGGTAGAAAATGAATATTGGTTTTGTCATCACGTTGAACTTAAATGTATGTTAAGAAACTTAGGTACACCTACATGGTTTGTAACACTTAGCTGTGCTGAATATGAGTTGGAAGATTTACTTGAATTTCTACAAGAAGCAAATTCAAATGTTAAAAATATTGAATTGAAGACACCTGGAGAACTCTGTTCACTGGATCCTGTTAATTTCTGCAGGTATATTAACCATAGGTATCAAAGTATGATGTCATTTATCTGCAATAAAAATATTCCTCCTCTTGGAGAAGTTACTGATTTCTTTTGGCAAAAACAGTACCAAGCCAGAGGTGTTCCTCATATACACATGCTATTATGGATAAAGAATGCTCCGAAATTTGGAACTGATACTGATGAAACTGTATGTTACCTGTGCCATTCCAAGAGAACGAGGAGAAAAGAGCTTGAGACAACACGTTTTATGGTTTCAAAGTCATCGATGTGGAAAATACTGTTGACGAAAATACAAGTGTAAAGGGAAATTTTATACAAAATGTAGTTTTGGATTCCCATATCCAATAATTTCAAAAGGAAGAGTACATATTTTTTTGTCACCAGTAAGGCATACAATAACTTGGAAATCTCTGAAGAATACATACAACTTAAAAGGAACCGAAGATTCAAAGTATATTAATGACTACAATCCAGTTATTTTGAAAATGTGAAATGCAAACATGGATATTCAATATGTTGCAGATAATTCAATTGCTGTTGCTCGCTATGTTACATCATATATAACCAAATCTGAAAAGACAGAGATGAAAGAAATGTGGGAAGAAATTTCACAAAAGAAGAGTCTTAGCAAGAAATTGTACAGCTTTAGCTTGAAAATGCTTTCCCATCGAGAGATTGGATCCTATGAATGTTCGGATCGCTTGAGCTCTGCCTGTTTATATTTAAAGTCAAGAGGAGTCATTTGGGTAAGTTTAGGTCTTGCCTCCACACAAAATAGAGTATTGAAAACATTACAAGAAATGTAATACTTAGCACTGAATGAGTAGCCGCTGCTTGTTTACTTCATTTGGGGCATTGGAGACGAGCAGAATCACCGGGAGCACCAGGAAAGGGAACTGCAACTCCCATTACTCCCTCCGCATGGTCACGCATAAAAGAGCACCGCTGGCCTGCGGCGGGTGTAGCCACTCCTTGTTTACTTCGTTTGGGGTATTGGAGATGGGCAGAATCACCGGGAGCACCAGGAAAGGGAACTGCAACTCCCATTACTCCCTGCGCATGGTCACGCATAAAAGAGCACCGCCGGCCCGCGGCGGGTGTAGCCACTCCTTGTTTACTTTGTTTGGGGTATTGGAGACGGGCAGAATCACCGGGAGCACCAAGAAAGGGAACTGCAACTCCCATTACTCCCTGCGCGTGGGCGCGTATAAAGGAGAACCGCCGGCCCGCGGCGGGTGTAGCCGCTGCTTGTTTACTTCATTGGGGCATTGGAGATGGGCAGAATCACCAGGAGCACCAGGAAAGGGAACTGCAACTCCCATTACTCCCTGCGCATGGTCGCGCATAAAGGAGCACCGCTGGCCCACCGGCCCAGGCCAAGGGCGGGCCCGTCCACGCCCATCGGAGCCCGGAGGAGGCTGGGCCACCCCTCTAAGAACTGGATTCCTGCGGCATAGATCAGCTAAAAGGTACTATTGTCTCCCTTTATCTCCTGTTTTTTATTTATTTATTTGTAGAGCGCAAACATTCATCCAAAGGATATCACAGCGCTAAAGGAGAGCGGAACACAAGTGAGGAGTTCTTCAAGAGGGTAACTGGTAACCGATCAAGCTTTGGGGAACAAATAAGTTTTCAGTTTTTTCCTAAATGCCATGTGACTATCAGTGAGCCGGATGTCGAGCGGAAGTTCATTCCATAGTGTCACCGCAAGGTGGGAGAAGGAGCGGCCCCAAACTCTGGACTTCTTGATCCGTTTAACCTGTGCCTGTGCCTGGAATCGTGATCTCAGGTTCCTCGCGGGTGCATAGAATTTGACTCTATCTTGGAGGATTTTTGGGCCCAGATGGTGTAAGACCTTGTAGGTATGGCTCAACAATTTGAAATTGGCTCTTTGTCTCATTGGGAGCCAGTGTAGCGACCTCAAACATTCCGATGCTGAGCTGTACTTGCTCTTGTTGCATACCAATTTGGCTGCCGCATTCTGAACCAGCTGTAGTCGTGATGTCGTGTAGTCTGCCATGCCAACAAATAAAGCATTCCCATAGTCCAGCCTGCTTATAAGCAAGGCCTGGACAATGGTTCTCCTACATTCTATGGGGATCCACTGAAAGAGTCTCCTTAACAGTTTTAGTGTTGCAAAACGTTTCCCACATAGAGCGCGTATATGATCTCGCATGGAGAGGGCACTATCAACAAGAATGCCCAAATTTTTTGCAGCTTGTTTAGGTGCGGGGGCATTACCCATTGATGCCGGCCACCAAGTTGGTTCCACACTAGGTGTGCTCCTCCAAACAGTAGGATCTCCGATTTGTCTGCGTTTAATTTCAGACAGTGATCGGACATCCAAACTGCCATTTCTGAAAGACAGCTCATAAGTCTAATCCTGGTGTCTTCGTGTCCATCAAGGGCAATCATCAATTGAGTCCTGTAAACTATATCTGTAGCCACACTTGATCTGTTTGGGAATATTTGGAAACTTTAATTAACCAAAATGAGCAAAAGGAAGGGTCATATGGAAAGGCCAGGGGGTGGGGTTGTTGGGACCCTTGATGCCTTTTTAACAAGGGCTGAGACCGTACTTACTCACGAAATTGAGATAACGGAGAGAAGGCTCTCCCTGGACTCACTTATCGCTCAAAAATGTTCCTCCCTTGGAGGACGATCCCTGGAAGCTGACACTCCGAATTTTGTACAACCTACACTTGCGGCTCTTCAGGTCACAGTGTCGAGCACATCCTCCCCTACTAATATTTCATCTAGATCCCGTACAGCGATGCGGGGACAGGCAGCAGCTTTCAGGAGCCTCCGGTTAAGAAAAGAAGGGGAGGTGGAGCACCAAAGCAAAAAACATTGAAAGGGACACGCTCAGAGAAAACTATTGGGAAAAGTGATCTGGACTCAGGGTTTCCTGCATCAATAAGGACTAAGGATATCATCATGCAACCCAAATTGGCGACTGATCATGACCCCGACCTCCTAAAGAGGATAGAAACTATGGTGACTGTGCTTTTAAATCCCATTCTGTATAAATTATCCCAAATTGAAGAAAGGTAAATTTCTATGGAGGCCCTGTGCTCGTTGAACCAACCTCCTCCAAATATAATCCAATCAAATGAGGAAGTTCGGATGTTTCCTCAGCCAGATGGGGCGGTTCTCTTGACAACTGATAAGACGGGAGGCCATGACCCCCAGCAGGCAGTAGGGTTGCCCACTCATTCGGTGGGCCTTGGTCAAAAATCAACTAATAGGGTGAGAGCTCTTGTTCCTAGTCAGCATCAGAATTTGAGCCAAACTAATTTAGACGCCCCCCTCATACCCATAATCTTACCCTGTTACAAGGTGAACTTCAAGGAAATTCAAGAGTGAGTTAGAAAAATTCTAACTCACTAAGACCATTAGCTAACATCACCTCGAATACATGTCTCCCCTCATGCTATCTCTCAGCTTTACCCCCCCGGTTCCTCCGGTAATTGATATTGCTTGTGTTCAACCGCCTACAAATCCCGCTTCTTTAGAAGGTGGCATTTTAGCTTCTCATCCTAGGAGGGAGGTTATTCACCATCCAGTTGAGACCGCAAAATCTGGAATAAGGTTAGATCTTCCACCAGCAGCCTGCCCTTATGTTATAGTGCTAGTAAATGTACCAGAACTCAAAGCGAATCAACAAGAATTCACAGAGCAGCTAATTCACAAAGCTCAGCATTGGCTTTTTAACCATACAGGGATAGTTTCAATTTATATCAACATATTATTATGGCCAGGAGGGTAAACTGGGTAGGAAGGACCCCCAAAACCCTTAAAGGGGACTGCATCATTATTAATTTTGACAACTACTACGTGGTAGGTGACCTACTAAGTTTGTTACCAAGCACCCCTACTCTTTATTCTGAAATGTGTGCACTCCCGCTTGGCTTCTTTTATAAACCCTGCACCTCATTTCAAGTCCCATTCCACAAAATAAATAATGGCCAATTGCACTCAAGTTCTTTTAACCAACGTTTCCCACAACCTGTTTTACCTTTACCTCTTAGTAATAGATTTACTTTATTGGAAGGCATGGCCGAATGTGACTGACTTGATGAGCAGAGTTTAATTGTTGATACAGCATTACGTAATGGGTCTTCTGTAGTTTCTCTCCCCCCTGTATACTTTCAACCAAATTCAAGCCCGTAGACAGGTAGTTCAATCTTGCCTCAGAGCTCGATACATTTAGAGAGTACCCCAGAATTTGTTGCAGTCATTTCTTGGAACATTGCTGGGCATAACCAAAAAAGTCCAATTTGGAGTGGCTATCTTTGGTTTTTTTTTAACACCGAATTTTATTAAGTTTTCGTTTTTGATACAGTTTGTGTTACAGCATTATGGATCTCATGGTATACTGTGTAAGCAAGATCAGTACATTCATGAACGTCCTAATAACTTGTCCAAACAACAATACTGCAAAGATTACCATTACAAGGTATAGATGTATATATACAATCTGTGGAAATGGAAACATATGAGCGAAGCTGAGCGGAATCAACAATAAGTATGCGGTATACATGTACAATCAAGTTTGTGCTCATAACTGTATTATCGACTATCGTATAATGAAGTCTTAAATCTGTGACATAGAGAAAGAAACAATAATAAAGAACTATGCTACTATAAACGAGGTGACTGTTCTGATTGCCATCGGGGGGAGCGGGGCGGGGCAGGGGGTCTCCCCGGGTATGGGGGGGACTGGGGGAAGGAGGGGGGGAAGGGGGGAAGGAAAGGGGAGGAAGGTAGAAGACATGCTCAGGAACCTGTTAATCATCAGTGACATCCATGTATTGTGCCCCAAAAAGTTACAACATTTGAGCCCATTCCAAAGATATTGGGTTCCTCCTTAACCCTCTGTGCTCTTCGCGGTGCAATGCCTCCCTCTCAGCAGTAGACCATTTTATAACTTCTTCCTGCCATTTCCCTTTGCGCGGGGCCTAAGCTGACTTCCATCGTTGTGTGATAAGCCTTTTGGCTAGCATGAGAATGAGATTTATAAAACGGCGCAACACTTTTGCCTTCTTAGGAAGTGGAAAGAGCCCGAGGAGACAGGCCTCAGGGGTGTTCCAAGTGGAACGCTCAGAAAGGTATGTGAGGCTCTGTAGAACCTCCGTCCAGAAGTCCACAAGGACAGAGCAGGTCCAAAACATGTGAATAAATTCTGCCTCCGAGTTGCGACAACGAGGACACTCCGATGTGGAATTGGGGTACATACGGTGTATCACCCGTGGTGTGAGATAGGCCCTATGCAGGACAAACAGTTGAATCGTTTTTAGTCGAGCATTGCGGGAGACGCGCTTGGGATAGTCAAGGACCTGTGACAGTTCCCTATCAGTGAAGTCCCTGGACACCTCTGCCTCCCATCTTTGACGAAGAGTTAGTAAGGAAACTCCCAGATGGGGCCGTAGGCCCCGATACAGCCATCGGACCAGATGACTACTGTGTCCCATTATGTGTATTGATTGCAATAATCCGAAGGTCGGAGGTTCCCTCTGATCCAATAACCAGTATCTACGGACATAATGTGTGACCGCAGCATGTGTGTAGGAGGAGCCGAATAGGTTTGCACAAATTCTTCATGCGGCATTAAGGTTCCGTCCCAAAATAAGTCCCCTACAGCTGTTGCACCAGATTCCGCCCATCCCCGCAGGCTAGTGTCTAACAAAAAAAATCCTCGGGCTGTGGGTAAGCCACATAGAGGCAAATTCGGGCCATATGGCACCGATAAATTAGCATACTTCAGCGCCAGTTTCCAATAGTGGAGTGCAATATGTAAAAGAAATGGAGGGTCTTTCATTTTAGTCACTCCAGGGCATAATAAGGATTGGAGCGTTCCAGCCCGTAAGCGAGAGGGCGAATAACCTATTTCAAATAAATTATGACCGGCCAACCAAAAAGCCAACCATTGTAAGTGGGCCGCTATAGAATATGCTTTAAAATCTGGCGCACCCATTCCGCCCTCAGTACTTGGTAGTTGTATTTTGGCAAGAGGCAATCTATGACGACCCTGTCCCCAAATTAAAGAAGTTAGTAGTTTATCTAGTGCTTTATAAATCCAAGCAGGAAGTGCTACTGGGAGATTTGCGAATTGATACAGTAGTTTAGGGAGCATATCCATCTTAGAGACAGCTACACGTCGTGCAGTAGTTAAAGGTAAAGTATTCCAGAACGCCACTTGGGATTTTAGATTTTTAAGTGCACGGACAACATTTCCATCAACTGTGTCCGAAGTGGTCCTGTAAATATTAATCCCCAAATACTTAAAAGTAATAAGTTCTACCATAAACTGCAGCGGACCAAATTGTAGTGTGGGGAGTATGTATGTGTCATAAAAGGAAAAGGCCACTGATTTAGAAGCATTAAGGCACAATCCCGAAATTTCCCCAAATTGTTCAAACAGTGAGGCGATAGGCGCCATAACTACATGCAGATCTGCAAAGTAGAGCAACATGTCGTCTGCATACGGCGAGACAGAGTGACATAGCCGACCCACCGGGATGCCATATGGTGCCATTATGTGTCGGAGCTGTTGTGCCAGGGGTTCTAGCGCAAGCACAAACAGCAAGGGTGACAGCGGGCAACCTTGCCGTGTACCCCGATACACATTATATGCTGCAGAAATATTGGTGCCAGTCTTGGCCCTTGCCGTAGGTCTAGTATAAAGGAGCTTAACCCATGCTGGGAGAATCCCATATTTAACCAGTGTGGCCAGCATATACGACCAGCTTAAGGAATCAAATGCCTGACGTATATCTAAGGAGAGGCAGCCTGCATGGGGGGAGCTGGCATGGGCAGAATGCAGAAGGGCATAAAGGCGACGTATGTTCAGGGAAGTACTGCGTTTAGGCACAAATCCGCATTGGATGGTGTGAATTAGAGTGGGGAGTAAGGGGAGCAGTTGCGCCGCCAATAGCTTACTAAGAATTTTGTACTCCGTATTAAGGATTGATAGGGGCTTATATGCCGAGAGCTCCGTAGGAGTTTTATCAGGCTTCAACAGAGAGGTCACTATCGCCTCCCTGGTCGTAGGAGGTAAGGCACCTTCATCCAAAGTGGTGGTGTACAGTTGGAGCAGTTTAGGGACCATGGATGCTGCAAAAGTGGAATAAAATTCAATGGGAATCCCATCCGAACCCGGGGTCTTGTGACGAGCTATTCCTCGTATAGCACTACGGATTTCAGGAGCGGTCAGGGGGGCTGCTAAATCCACAGCCTGGGCTGCCGTGATGGTAGGAAGTACCATCGCCTCCAGGAATGTAATGGTTGCAACCGTGGCATCGTGAGGGGGAGCGGTGTAAAGAGTTGTATAATAAACATAAAACGTTCTATTAATGTCCACTTGTGCAGTGAGCAATTCGTGGTTGTCATTATGTATGGATAGAATAGGTGTAGGGGAGGGTTGCGGTATAATTAACTTGGCCAATAGCATACCAGATCTGTCCGAGTCAGCGTGAGTACGCAGCGTGTACGCATGTAAATCTATCACCCTCAAGTGCTCCAGTAACTCAGCATATCTGATCCTGGCTTCTTGGAGGTCCTGCTCTTTCCCATCCTCGAACTGAGCAGCTATTTCTAGCGCTGGAAATAAACTCTCGTGGTCTGTAAGACCACGTATGGCTTCTCGCCGAATCCCCACCAACGTCCCCATAGAGACACCTCGGATTATTAACTTAAACGCCTCCCATTCAACAATCCTTGAGGATGCCGTACCCTCGTTGTCTGTAAAATAAGTGGTAATGGTGGTAGCTAAAGTATCCCAGTAAATCGGGTCTTCCAGTTGTAGCGGTTGTAGGCGCCACGTGGGAATCAGCGCAGGAGTGCGGCCCCACTTAAGTACCAACTCCAGGGGATTATGATCGGAGTTGGTTTTACCTAAATATGTGGTATGTGCTAACATAGAGAACAGGTCTGGGGAGCAAAGGAAATGATCCAAACGTGTGTGCAAGGAGTGTGGGTAAGAATAAAATGAGTATTCACGCATTCCAACATGTTGCATCCTCCATACATCTAACAGTCCCCATCCTTTCGTCCAATTAACTAAGTTGGTCGCTTGTGTAATGGCAGCTACGTTGGACAAGGGGGGGTGTGACCTGTCAAGATCAACATCAAACACAGCATTAAAATCCCCACCCAATATCCACGGGTATTGTGCCCAGTCTGACAGGGCTCTTGAAAGGCGGGAAAGGAAAGCGTCTTGATCCGTATTGGGTGCATAAACCGACCCCAAGACCACCTGCGTACCATCCAGCGTGCCCTGTAAAAGTACATATCTCCCCTGGTCGTCAATCCTAATATCCGACAGTGAAAAAGGGACTCCCGCTCGCAGCCAAATCACCGCTCCACGGGAGAAAGCAGAATAGACAGTACCATACAATTGTCCCCTCCATCGTCTCTGTACTTTGCCAAGCTCGGAAGAAATTAAGTGTGTTTCTTGGAGACACACTATCTGTGCTCGACGATGGTGTAATTGGGCAACTATCCGATGTCGCTTCTGTAGAGAACCCCTCCCCCGTATATTCCAGGAGATAACAGTATATGATTTTGCTACAGACATAGCATACAGTCACGTGTCCCATTCCCCTCATCCCCACACCACCCCGCACACACCCACCCCCCACATCCCCAGGAGCATCGACAAACAGATCAGTAGCATATACAAAAGAACAACAATCCAATACAGGGTCCACCGATTAAACTTCGGTCGACCAAACTGTGTGCAAACAAGGCACATAACTCACTGAAGAATAAAAAGGGGGTTCATGCCAGTGGGGTGGGCTGCTTACTGTAAATACGTAAGAATCGGTTATGAAACGTAAAGTAACCCAAAAACAGGCCAGGCCAGGGACTACATCATTAAAGCTTACCTAGCAGCCTCCTACGGAGCTGTCTCAGTTGTGAGCATAATAAAACAAATGAGACATAGCATATAATGGAGAGGGAAGCGCTTGCAATCGGGGATGGACACTTATCAGGGGAGCTAAGTGAAACATTTCTCCACATATATAGGACACAATACAGCTATGTCACTTTTTCAGCCAGTGGATCGTTGCTGGGCTGAGTGGACACAGAAGGAAATAGCGCCATACTGCCCCCAGAGCTCGAGTCCGAGGATACTTCCACCGATGGGCTGGTGCTAATAGGCGCACGATGAGTGCGCAACGCTGAGGCCGAGCGGAGGGCCGCACGTCTGCTCTCCAGCACTGATTGCTGCAAAGGAGTATTAGGCACAGTACTCTGTGTAGTGAGCCCTCTCCGTCTACGGCGCGGAAGGCGCCGCGGCTTCGGCCGCAGCTGTGTAGGGTGTATGGCACGGGCAGTGTCTGAGAAAATTCCTATCTAACCACTCCCATGCGCTTTCGGGGGTGTCAAAGAAGCAAGCACGTTGGTTATGAAGAATTTTGAGTTTGGCAGGGAGCAAAAGAGCAAATGACAACCCTGCAGCGCAAGCTCGGGCCTTGACCTCCATGAACGAGGAACGCAGGCGTTGGACTGTCAGTGTATAGACCGGGAAAATGGAAATTTTGGTATTATCAAAGAGGATAGGGCCAGCTCCTCGCGTTGTTTGTAATATATGATCGCGATCCCTGTAGTTGAGGATTCTGGCTAAGAGCGGTCGAGGATTAGCACCAGGGAGAGGTTTGCGCATAGGTACTCTGTGGGCCCGCTCTACTGTGAAGTGTGCTGACAGGCCAGTGGGGGCCACTTTGGTCCATAACCAATCCTCAATGAAGGTCGTGGGGTGCTGACCCTCTGCCCCCTCCGGGAGCCCAACAATACGGAGGTTGTTGCGTCGGGCCCTACCTTCAGCATCATCGGCCCGGGCCTGCAAGGACTCAACCTGTTGCTGTAAGAGTCGAATGTGCACATCATGCTCCTTCACTCCAGGAGATTCGTGAATCTTGTGCCGCTATAGCGCAACAAATTGGCACTATCTCTACCGAATTAAATTTGCTAAAGGATGATCATAAAAAGCTGGCGGATAAAGTGAAAGACATTGACCACTCAGTTACGACACTACAGCCCCAGGTGAAGGAGCATGATGTGCACATTCGACTCTTACAGCAACGGGTTGAGTCCTTGCAGGCCCGGGCTGATGATGCTGAAGGTAGGGCCCGACGCAAGAACCTCCGTATTGTTGGGCTCCCGGAGGGGGCAGAGGGTCAGCACCCCACGATCTTCATTGAGGATTGGTTGCGGACCAAAGTGGCCCCCACTGGCCTGTCAGCACACTTCACAGTGGAGCGGGCCCACAGAGTACCTATGCGCAAACCTCTCCCTGGTGCTAATCCTCGACCGCTCTTAGCCAGAATCCTCAACTACAGGGATCGCGATCATATATTACAAACAACGCGAGGAGCTGGCCCTATCCTCTTTGATAATACCAACATTTCCCTTTTCCCGGACTATACCCTGACAGTCCAACGTCTGCGTTCCTCGTTCATGGAGGTCAAGGCCCGAGCTCGCGCTGTAGGGTTGTCATTTGCTCTTTTGTTCACCGTACGGCAATGAAGCTCTCGGGGGCTCGAGCGTCCCTCCACCGCACACAGGCCCTGTCGGCAGATTCCGTCCCGGCGCCGTCAGCCCAGGTTCGACGAAGGAAGGTCAGCAGACACAGAGGGGGCCAGAGCCACCCACGTATCTTCGGAGGTCCCGCAGGCACAACCTCCCATCAGCCACACGGTACAACAGCTCTACCACCGGATGCCTTGTGTATATTTGAGTACTGCCAGGTACCTCCAGTTGCCGCTACGGCCCTCAGAGCCTCAGGTCTGAAAGCAGGGTCTCGCGCATGTAGGCATGCCGCCGTTGGGTTCCAGTAGGCGGGGCAGGTCGCACTGCAACTCGGTGCTCCAGAGGCCACTCCCACGTCGCAGGCCCGCTGCGAAGCTGAAAACCTCAGCGGGGCCGTCGTCGTGCGCGGCATCCCTGTTCCTCCGGATCGCAGTACGGTGGTCCCGGCACAGTCTCGTGAGGTTGCCAATATTTGTGCCGCAAAGGGGTAACAGGATAATTTACCGATTTTAACGCCCCTGGCCCGGAGCTCGTTGCTTATGCGACCTCCATCTTGGGCAGCAAACCACGCCCCCCTGGCTATTTTTGTTAATGGCTAATGACATATTGTGCCTTTAGCAGACTTGGGAGGTTGACCCGTTCTACCTGAACGGGTACCGCTCATTTCATACGCCTGCTATACCCTCAGCAGCTGGTCATGCAAAAGGTGGTCTATTGACATTACTTTCCAATACTTTTCCCGTAAAGGTGAAAACCTTTCTAAACACATCTCCATACTATCATATTATCCTCTTAGAGTTTCATAGTGACAAATATTCATTACTTATACATTTTTATAATAACAACATTGTTAGTGATCACGCAGCAATCTTGGACCCTTTGGAAAGAGATATTGTTAATTTGGAGAAAGTATGTAACAAACCCTGCGATATAATCTGGCTTGGGGACTTCAACGCTCATCCTTGTAATAAGATTAATACACCAGTGTGTGGGTTAGTAGACGAAGATGGGGATTCTGTTCCCCATTTTAGCCATAATGATTATGGTAATGACTTAAATCCGCTATTAATTATAAATAATCTTGTAATCTTAAATACCTCTGAAATCCTAACTGGCCAGTTAAACTTCACTTTTTCTAGTCGCTCCCACTTTTCGACGCTTGATTATGTCCTGGTCTCTGACCCTATAAGGAAGCTCTTTACCCAATTTAAGATGAACTTTTATGCTTTCAGTGACCATGCTGCAATCACATTTCTTATCCCTTCTTTACCAAAAGGGAATATCCTGTTAAACTTCATATTAAACTATTGATTGCAAGGGAGAACGGGATTGTCTTGAAGTGGGAGAGAGTTGATGCTGTGAAGTTTCTGGGTAACATAGTCTCCAAACGAACATCAGAGATAATTACATGTCTAGACCCAATATCTGATGATGGCATAATTACAGCATTTGAGCAAATTTTATTGGAAATTAAAAACAATTTAATACGTTTTACACGTAATGGGCACCTTAAGAACCCTAATTGGTTTGATGATGAATGTGCAAAATCACTTAAGAATCTTCATACGGCCTTAAAGTCCAAACCTCGAGACCAACTTTTGGTCAAGTCTTTACGCCAGCTTTATAAGAAAACAAGGTTATCAAGGCTAAAATCCTTAAAAGAAGACTGGTGGGAAAGCCTGCAAAGGACCGCTTTATTAAACAGCCCACAGGCATTTTGGTCATTGATCAATGCACCTTTCTTAAGAGACGAGCAGAGGATGACAACAGCTACACATGTCGAACAGGAGGCATGGGTTACACATTTTGAAGGCCTATTTGGAAATACCAAGGAGGTAACCACCCAACTCCCCCTCTCAAGTCTAGCTGGCACAGGAGGCAATGTTTTGTTCACGTTGGAAGAAACAAATACGTTCTTAACCAGTGTAAAAGAGCGAAGGCACCTGGACCCGACGGTGTCCCAATTGATCTTTTTCTAGATAACCAAGATCTCTGGGCCCCACTTTTAACAAATGTTTTTAATAGAATTGCTCAAATAGGTGCTCCTCCTTCATGGAAGACGACTGTATTTGTGCCTATTTATAAAAGAGGGGATAGAACAATTCCGAAAAATTATAGGCCCATATCTCTGATAGACTCTACTGCTAATTTAATGGGCCGGCTACTTTTAAATAGGAATGGTATTTGGAAAAGAACATTATAATTCCATGCCAATATGGTTTTAGAAAAGGAAAGGGCACAGTGGATCAGTGCTTGAATCTAATAATAGCCAAATATATGGCAGCTAAGAATGGCCATTTATACCTTGCCTTCATGGATCTGTCGGCAGCCTTTGACTGCATGGCACAGTCTAGGCTGTGGCAGATCATGGAGGCAATGGGGATTGATACACAGATTATTAATATAATCCATGATCTGTATGCCGGAGCTACTGCCTGTGTCCGCTTTGTCAAGGGAGGAGTATGCACTAGACATTTTAAAATCACTAGAGGTGTGAGGCAGGGGTGCGTCCTTGTGCCCTTTTTATTTGCCCTTTACACAAACGGCGTAGAATCTGCTTTGTTAGGGTCCACCCCAGATGTCCCCCATATCAATTCATTACAAGTACTGATACTCCTTTACGCGTACGGCGCGGTGATTTTGGCACGTACTAGTAATGCGCTGCGCCAACTCGTAATGGAATATACGAAATTTATGAATAATCTGGACCTGAAAATTAATTACTCTAAGTCTTTTGTTCTTGTTGCAGGTCCAAAACAGCAGAAACAGCCACAAATTTATATTGAAGTGGGGAAGCTAGGTGTTGTGGACTCTTTTAATTACTTAGGGATCATGTTTGACCGACATAATAATTGGCGAAGTATGGTTTCTAATAGGGGATTACAGATGGAAAACAATATTGGGGCTCTTTTTAAATTTGTAAAAAAATCAGGACCAAACCTATAGACGTGATAAAGAAAGTTTATGAAGCAAAAACTGTATCTGCTCCCACCTATGGGGCAGCTGTCTGGGCATCTCAGATTCCTCCAAATTGCAACGCATAGAAGATGCCTTTTTGAAAAATCTGGCCTCCCTGCCTCAGTCATGTTCTAATTTTAACTGTCACACGGAGCTGAGAGCACCTTATATTAGTGATAGAATCTGTATTGCGCCCATTCTGATGTGGCACTCGGTTTGGCGTAAGGAGACCCTTTAACTGACCAGGGATATCATAAATGATGTTCTGAATTTAGATGGTGTGAATAATATCAGCTGGCTAAAACACGTTGAATCCACCCTTAAGACAGTTGGGTTACACCATCTTTTTGTAGATCCAATGAAGTGTCGGTCTATTTCTAAGAAAGCTGAAAATCCACTTACTGACCCAGTTACAGGCAAGGAGGCAGGATTCTAACCTTAAGCTTTCGACAGTTAGAGCATCTCACGCTGTCCCAAGTATAACGTCGATTGACGCAAATTTAACTTATCTATCATTTGTTACAAATTTACAACATAGATATATTTTAGTGAGATTTTGCCTAAATTATATCCCTCTGATGTTAGGTTTTCCTTTTAAAACTTATGTGATCTCCGATTTGCCGCCTTGCGCTTGTGATAATCGATCCACTCAGAATGATCTACATTTTTTGTTCTTTTGTAAATTTTATGGTGAAGAAAGGAGAAGATTTATTGTCCCTTTTATCCGCAAAATGAATTTTAAACAGTGTTGTATGGCTTTATATTACCTACAGTTATTGTCTGGTCCTTTTACATGTTTTTCTTTGGCCTCATTCCTTTTATCTACCC